>ML787286.1:0-24026 GCA_009831015.1 Picea engelmannii | reverse complement strand
TTTTTTCCCTGGTTGGGTTTCCTCTTGAAAAATCTGTGTCTCATACTTGTGAGTGAATGCTGTGTGTGATTGCTATTCTTTATGTTATCTTCTTTATGTTTATAACTCTGAATTTCACAGTAAAGACTCACTGCCACTAAGATTAATGATTCAAAGTTAAAAAGAAGAGAAATAGTTAATAATATACACTAACGGATTCACCCCCCCCCCTCTCAGTTAGTTCATACCTGTAACATTTCCAACCTTTCCACCCACATGTTCTTGACAACCTTCAACAAGCTAAGCAATGCAACTTCTCCAACAAGGCAAGTAGCTCATCAAGATGCAGATTCAACAAATGTTTTTCCCTCTCCCCCGAGAACTCAAAGTAATGGAGAATATTGTTTCCTAAGGAGGGAGGATTGATCCAGGTGGATATCGATGGCCACCCACCTTTTCCAACTGGCTCAAAATAGGTTTTTGGCAATTTTGGTAATTTACTATTTTTAGCAGTTTTTAACTTCCGAGTCCATTTTGAGGGCCTACATGAAGGTTTTTTCGGTTCGAGCTTCTCAATTATATACTATGTCTCTGATTGAGCCCCCTAAATGAATCTCCTTGAATATACCTTTCCAATGAGATATCGTGCACCCCAAATGAAGATCATATGCCAAAGTTACGCCCCCGGGAAGTTGATACACCAAACTACCCAAAATGCGGTCCACAAAATTGTTGGATTTTCATCTTCCGGGGTTAGGGTTTTGGATTTTCTTTATTATAAAAAGGCCTTTAGAGCCTCATTGTAAAATCATCTTCTTGCGAATGCGAGTAGCAGACACATCTCTTCTCAGAGATAAGATGCCACCATTCTTGCGAGTCTTTCACTCTATATTTTTACAGTCTCTGTACATTTTCACTCATTAATAGAAAATTATGTATTACTGTATCTATGTGTTTATGGTTTCATCTCTGATACATTTATTTTATATTATTGGATATCTAAGATATCTTTGTACATTTCTTTATTATATCTCCGCTCTCATTTCATGCTGAAAATAATTTGGATAAGTGGTATCAGAGCAAGATGCTCTTGATCATTTTTTTTCCAGTGCATGTCCCCGACGAGGTTTGAGTATATAAAGTTGGTTCTCGAGCTTGTCTCTCTTGAATACAATATCTCTCACATTCCCAAGAAGCCCTCCATGGTGGAATAAAAGAAAAATTATGGAGCAGAAGACTCTATCAAACTGTTGCTTGAGCAAGCTCTCACGCGATAGAGGGACGAAATGATGGAGAATTTTTCCCACATCCTTCAATGCCTGTCGATAGTAACAAGTGCATATTCATCATACAACCACTTTGGAAGCACCTCTCCTTTCAAGGTATAGGTTAATTTTGATATTCTCGTAATTGAAGGTCATATAGATGCGGATGCCCTAGACAAATGGTTAAATCTATTAGAAGGTCATTTCTCTATTCATAATTTTTCCGATAGGGAAAAGATAATTTTCGTACTCCTTAAATCTCTCCCACATGTCAAACATTGGTGGGAAACGTACTGGGAGAAAATTTCCACAGAGGAGTATGGAGTATATGGGGCCGAGCCCACTTGGGATTTTGTTTTTGATGTAGTAAAGGAACAATATTACCCTGTTGGAAACTATGAGGACCAGTAGATGAGATGGACTACACTACAACAAGAGAGCAGCCAAGCAGTTATAGAGTTCACCAATACCTTCCATACCTTGCACACCAAGTTGGGTATCAAATACTCTGAACAACATTTGGTTCTGAAGTACCGTGGGGCTCTACACAGATACATCCAAACTAAAATGGATTTTCTGGACATCTCATCACTCAGTGTTTCTTATAAATATGCTTTTAAAATCGATCAGAAGTTTAAGCACTAGAAAAAATGGGAGTTTGGGTCTACAAATCTTAAACAACCAAAGTATGATAAAGACGACCCTAACAAACAATCTCCCGAAAACGAGTCCAAGCCACAGGAAAAGAAGGGTCACGAGAAGACAAAGAAAGACACCGGAAAATGGTGCGATTTCCACAAAATCCCATGGAACAACACCGAGGAATGTCGCTCAAAACAGTCATTGGTGGTCGATATCAAAGACAGGGAGCCAAACCTTAATTCAGAATCTGATTTCTAAAATACTGGGAAAACAATAGTCATCGACGCAGACCCCACTGTTATCGTCGCGACTACAACAATTCAACCAGAAGAACCAATAGATCATGAAGAGGGGGAGCACATTTTTAATTCATGGATGTGGGTGAAGGGGACCCCGCTACATTTTATTTTTGATAGCATATTCCAGAAGAACCTTATCTCAGTTGAGGTCGTCAAAGAGTTGGGATTGTCAACAACACCACACCCACAACCATACAACATCAGGTGGCTTCGCCAGGGATGAGATACTCATGTCAGCCAATAGTTTCGATTGTCATACATAATCCAATCCTTCAAGGATGAGGTATTATGTGATGTTTCACCACTAGATGTCTGTGATGTTCTCTTGGGCCAACCATATATGTGGAAGTGTCATCTTGTTTATGAGTCTCGACCCCGCAGTGTCATTGTTTCTTTGGGGGGTCATATCTACAGAATACCATAGGTAGTTCTTACTATTGTTCCACCTAAAAAGTACCACGAGGTAGTATCTCATACTACAAAATTCAACTTCTTCACAATCTGTTCAAAAGGTGATCAAAAGGATACTGCAACCACTACGGCGTCGGCCCAAGCACCTTCTATCCAACAGAAGAAGGTCGACAAGATTGAAGCAAAGTGTAAATATTCCTTCTGCACACATGAATCTCATGTATCCAGACTGGTTAAAAAGTTCCAACCCTTCCAACCAGATGATCGTGACAACCTTGAACAAGCTAAGCAATACAACTTCTCCAACAAGGCAAACAACTCATCAAGATGTAGATTCAACGAATGCTTTTCCCTCTCCCCCGGGAACTCAATGCAATGGATACAATTGCTTTCTAAGAAGGGAGGATTGATCTAGGTGGATATCGGTGGCCACCCACCTTTTCCAACTGGCTCAAAACAGTTTTCTGGCAATTTTGGTAATTTACTATTTTTAGAAGTTTTTAACTTTCGGGGCCATTTTGAGGGCCTAAATGAAGGTTTTTTCGGATTGAGCTTCTCAATGATAGTCGAAGGCTCTGATTGAGACCCTAAATGAATATACTCAATGATACCTTTTCAACAATCTATCCTGCGCCCCAAACCGAGATCGTATGCAAAAGTTACGCTCCTGGAAAGTTGATACACCAAACTACCCAAAACAGGGTCCACAAAATTGTTGGCTTTTCATCTTCTAGGGTTAGGGTTTTGGATTTTATTTATGATAAAAAGGCCTTTAGAGCCTCATTGTAAAATAATATTCTTGTGAATGCGAATAGAAGACACATCTCTTCTCAGAGATAAGCTGCCACCATTCTTGCGAGTCTTTCCCTTTGTATTTTTACAGTCTTTGTACATTTTCACTCATTAATAGAAAATTGTGTATTATTGTATCTCTGTGTTTATGGTTGCAACTTTGATACATTTTTGTTATATTATTGGATATCTGAGATATCTCTGTACATTTCATTATTATATCCCCGCTCTCATTTCATGCCGAAAATAATCCAGATGATAAACACTCTGAAGGAAGACCTGTGTAAGGAGTGCACCAGGCCAACACTTAGACAAAGTATTGAGAGACAGTTATTTGAAAGTTAGTCAAACGCAAGGAGTTCACAAAAGGTAAATTAATTTTGCCTTAAAAATCTCAGGAAGAAGAGAATCAAGTTGCGAGGAGAGCACCAGAAAGTCCCTTGAAGGATGCAGAAGGGCCAAGAACCTTAAAGGTTCGAGCCAGCAAAAGCTCAGAATAATTAGCGCCATCGCACATAGAGTCTGTTGCAAGGAGTGAAGGAGGCTGAGAGTAGTCCAAGTTTCGGATAGTAAGAAAAGTGCTAAGTGTGCACAGGATTAAGTACTCACCGAAGTCCCTAACCCAAGCGATTCCATCAATTGTTTGCGGATACACAAGTGGAAAGGGATCTGTAATTCTAGAGGAATCACTCTTCGAGAGTTTTCATTCGAGTGGTGTACAAGATCGCTGAAGCTTCGAAGTCCAGGGTGGATCCTGAACGTTGATCGTTAGGAGACAGGTGCCGAAAGATCTAAGAGTTCGTGAGAAGGAACTTTCAAAGGTTGCATGGAGCAAACAAAAATCTTTGCGAAGTCATGAAGAGCAGAGTGAATCTAGACCATTCGATCTAGAAGGACACGTGGAGGATATCCATGTATTTTGGAGGAAAGGAACTCTGAAAAGGAAGAGGAGAGTAGTGTGGAGATACTTATGAAAGGTGGAGTCTAGAGTAGATGAAAACCATTGACTGTGGGGAGAGATGTGGACCATAGATCGGGTCTAGGGTAAAGTCATCGATTTAGAGATCGGGAGAAGGAGAGAAAGACACTCCCAAAGCTCCGAAGCACGGAGTTGTAGAGAGGATTGACCCATGGTTATAACTCGTGGTTAGGTGAAGAAGAACATGGGCTTAGTAGGATCCCACGGGTCTCATAGGACCTGCACCTAGGAGAAAAGAGGGCATGTGTAAAATTGAACTGGGTTCCAGCGGGGACTCGAAGAGTTGATCTAACTCAAGTGACTGAACGATCCTAAACTGGGAGTTCACACAGGCGCGGGGAGGTCTGCACCACCAAGAAAAAATTAAGAATTCGTAACTAACTAACTTTTTGTAATGAGCATAAAGAAGACTAAAATGGATCCTAATGCTTGAAGTATATCCCTAACAAAAATCCTTGGTCGAACGTTCTGCTCCAAATATTTCTTTGATAGCCTAAGCACCAAGAGGAAGAAAGTTGTAAGGTAGGTAGTTACAAATCACTAACTTTTAACTATAATGATTGAAATTATACACATTTGTATTTATGATAATCAAATGCTTAGATATAACAATAGTAAATAAAAAAACAAGACTCACATGGGAAACAAAGCTCTTTATTATGTTAACAACATAATGTCAAGAAACAATAAGACCTGTAACTATTGTGGAGTTTCTCCAAAAATGACATCCAGGTTCCTCAACCCAGGCCAATGAAGACTAACCCATACCTAACTCTTCACTCGAGGAAGGTCCAAGAAAGGCAAGGAGTCTCTTTCTGATAGGATAAATGAGCAAAGATAGTTGGAAACAGGGGTTTCCAAAAATTAAGGGAATATCTTGTAGACACAGGAAAAAGGGTCTTGTAGAAACAAAGTTACTAACTTAACAAGAACTCTCCAGAGTTCTCTTTCTTTAGAGGTCACATTTTTTACCCTCATTTCAAAAAATGGTGCTACTAGTAGCAACGTTTTTCTATGGGGGGTTAATATTCTGACTTGTTTGGCATTGCAACCTTGAGAATCAATACCATTATAGACAAAACCCTTGAAATTGACCCTTAAATCAAAAAGTGATATTACCTAGTAGCATCATTGTTTTTTTGTAATTAAAAGTATGACCTATTTTAAATCATGGCCTAGAAGACTTCTACCATCACAAATAAAAGCCTAAAAAAAGACTCTTATTACTTCAAAAGTTATTTATTAAAATATTTTTTTTTATATAAAAAATAAATAAATGGGAAAGAAAAAATATCCACAAACATGTTCTTTTAAAACAACAAAATAAAATGCATCTTTTATAAAAAAAAATTATAATTTATTTTTAAGAAAAATTTCAAAAACAAATTTGGTTTTAATTTTATTTTTTTTAAGTAAAACCCTAAAGAAATAATTTTTTTAAAAGAATTAGACAAAAAGAAATCAATAAACATACATTTTAAAATAATTTTTTTAAAAAGAAACTAAAAAAAAATAAAAAATCACCCAAAATAGAAAACAAAACACAACTTTAAAAAGAAAGAAATATGATTTTTCATGGGGACATGGGCAGGGGGCGATGCCAGGAATCATCCCCCCCCGCCGCCCCCTCGCAAAAATACATGAATTATTTTTAATTCGTGGCTTTTGGGGAATGGAGGTGATGCCCGACATCGCCCCCTCCTCATGTCCCCATGAAATTTCATGGGGATTTTAATTTGTGAGTTTTGGGGAGTGGGGGCATAGTCGACATTGCCCCCTCCCTATGTCCCCATGAAAATAATTTTTGGGTTTTGGTGAGGGAGGGGTGTTTCCCAACATCTCCCCCTCCCCATGTCACCATGAATTTCACCATTAAATTTCATTGTGACGTGGGGAGGGAGCGATGTTGAGCATCACCCCACCTCCCCAAAACCCATGAATTAATTTAACTCATGGGTTTTGGGGAGGGGTGGGCATTGTCAATTTTCACATACAACCTTATGTGACCATTTTTCAGATCTAAAAATTGTGTCCTAGTGAACCAATAGTAACACCCTCGTTGTTATCATTGAACAATTCTACAATGAAAATTACTGACTAAAAACATATAGAGAGGAAACACAAAATATCAGAGGTGAATCATCATCTCATATGAGACACAATATTTATATTTTGTAGCCTTATTAAATTCATAAATTATGAGGGAAAAAGTATCCCTCCCAACCAATAAAATATTATAAAACATGAGGACAACCTTGTCCTCAACCAATCCAGATGTCACCAAAATATGAGGACAACCTTGTCCTCCAATAACCATAAAAAATATAAAACCAAACCTTAACAATATTCTTGGAAATATCCTCTTCCCAAAAATAAGATACATACCACTTGTACGACCTACTGAGGTCACCTAACATCATCTTGTTTGGATCTTCTCATACCCAGAAGAACTTGTACGGATCTACGTGACTATTCTGAAACCAACTCGTGTACATATGCAATTTTTCCCACTGCAATCACGTATGTACATAACTATTCCAATTGAAACCCACGTACATGTACGAAAACCTGTACAAGCACTTCGTATGAATCGCTCCACTTTTACAGTCTCTTCCTTATATAGTTTCCTCTCTCTCTCCCACATGTGTGGTTTGCTTTTCCCTGCTAAGAAAAAAATATAGAGAGTCCTCAACACTAGGCCATATTTCCACCCTAGAGGAATTTCCCTTTGCTAAAATCACCAAGCCTCCTAGCACAAGTGAAAACTCACTTATGGTAACTCCATTCTTCCACACATGATCTACAATATGAAATGTCACAATGGCCTCTCTCCTTTATATACAATCCTTAGGGGTTACCATAGAATCCTCTTCACAATTCAACATGAAATTAGGCTTTCTCTATGGGTGTGAATCCCCTACTCAAGCCCATAAATACCATCACCAAACCAATGAATCCCCAACTTCATTCCAAGGGAATTTTTACCAAACTGAAGGTGTGATGTGGTTCCCACAATGATTACAACATGACCAACACCTTGGGCCATGTGATAATACCTTCCTGAAGCTGAAAAAATCAACAATCCCTCTTAGTGATGGAGGTATTCTCACCACACTCCACAATCACCTAGAAGTAACTCTACTTCCACACTGGATCTGCTAACACAACTTCTCTCTAATCAACATGATTGGCTTCTACCCTTGTCACCAAATAAAATCCTTCTCTCTAGTCCTCCTGATTGGTTGCATCCTCAATCATTGAATAAAATATTATTTGTTGGCATGATCCCATCCATGAAGACACCTTGCTCCTAGAATCCTCTTGCCTCTAAACCTTATTTTTGGCCTCCTCAACCCATGAAACCTTCCTGGTAGCATTTAAATATGCCTCTCTCCCATATGAACCTAAATTTTGAATCCCACTGAGTGACTAACTCTCCCTCTGAGCCTCCTAACTCCCTATGAAATAAGACTCCCTCTAAGTCTCCTGAATCCCTACCAAGTCAGACTCCCGCTACGACTAAAAAACCTATGGAGCTACCTACTCCTTATCCACTATCCTCTACATAGTCTTGGGAGGTTTCTTCTCCTCAATGTATCTTGAGGGCTAAGACCCTATGAACTATGCCTCTCTCTAATCTGACACTACTAGTGGGGCCACTTGTCTCACTCCTCATGGAGCTACATGCTCCCTCTGAACCTATGATACTGGTGGGGCCACCTTCTTCAACATTGGTGGAGCCACCTTCTCCTCCTCATCTATCCCTCTACTCCTACTGGCCAGATGATGCATAGGTTGGTCCCTTAGTCTATATAAGTTTCCCTCTTTGACTCAAATAATCATCGTTGATATGAAGCTTAGATCATCTGGGCACAAACAACACTTGTCCCTATCAAAAAAATATGTAGTACCTATTTATCTCAATATCGAATACTGAGATAACACTCCTTTTTAGTTCTGGTACCCATAACACATTCGACACCCTCAACACCTCTCCTGAATCCAATCGAAACAATATTGTACTATATCCTCATACTACATGCTTGGCTCCCATGCCAATCTTCGCACACAAGTTTGAGCCAATGTTTGTGAAAGTATCATATAACTCTAGTGTTTGTCATGTGGAAAGATGCTCTGCCATGCACCAACCAATTCACCCTACTGGAAACTATACCTAAAATGGAAGAGACCAACATGATCTCCCTTTGGATCCTTTCTACAACCTCATCAACCTCTGATGTTGATTCTTGCTACCTTCTTTCCCTTCCCCTCTGGTGTGGATGTTGTGAAGCATAATGACCAAACTCATGGCACTCAAAGCATCATATACTACTAATATCCCTCTTCCTTCTTGGATCTGGAGATGATTCTCTCTTGGGAGAAGCCCATCTCCCATGAGAACCCCTTCTTCTTGGAGAACGTATTCTACCATTTCTAGTGTGAGATACAAGGGCTCGGTTCTCATCACTTCTACTCTTCACCATACCATCCATATCATCCTCTAACACTAACTAAGTATTCTCATGGATACAATTAGTACATATCCTATCAAACCCTAACAACATCTCTCATGCACAGATCCCCTACATAAAAGGTTCCCAAAACCTATGAATACCAAATCAACATATAATAACACTTGTCCATTTCGAAACAACATTTCATATCCCTACACCTCAATCCATGAGGTTGAGAACACACTCCTGGGACCCATAGAAAATTTTCCACTCGCAACACATCCCATGACTCAATATGGAATACCACTGCTCTATATCAATGTACTACATGCCTGGTCCTCCTACCAAGATCCTTGTACATACCTGAGTCAAACACTATGAATATAATGAACAAATCCTATGCCCATGTCATATTTTGGTGGTTCCCACTGTATAAGAACGATACAATCCTCTACGGAAAGCATCCTACTTCCCCAAGTCACGAATATCCAATGTAATTATTCCCAAGTCCATCATCCAATTCACTGAAAAATCTCTATGTCTACACATGATAAAATTGATAGTGTTTCCTTGTTAGACACTCGATCTAGTCCACTCTAGACCACTGCAACTCATATATACAATTTTCCTCATCTTTTTGGGTCAAATAGATCATACATCATCACACCTAAACAAAGTACAACTCTCAGGCCCAATGAAGACTCTATATCATCAATATGTGATACAAAAGAATCCATCTCCTCCATGCCAAAGAACCTGAGTTGCACCCATCGTAACTCACCATGAAAAGTCATCAGAATTCCATACACAGGGTTGGAAATATGCCACACAACATACTGTTGTGATTCGGTCTCTCTATAAATCCACTAGAACTCCCAGCATGCCACACCATTGAGATGCAATAGTCCACAAATCCTTGTTTGGATAGTCTACTCCAGGTCTCAAAACCAGAGACGATCTAATTTGTTTCCACCTGCAATCGTCAATGTATCCCCCTCTCAGAGATTACTCCTCAACACTGCTACAACTCCTTCTCAGATTTTTCACCTATGACCTCCCCGAAACATGAATAAGAAATATGCAACCACCTATAGAAATTATGTGTCTCAAAGATGATCCCCTTCTCTTCAAATTCCAATCTTTGATATCATGTCAATTTTCACATACAATCTTAATTGACCAATTTTTTAGATCTGAAAATTGGTTCCTAGTGAACCAATAGTAACTAACCCTAGTTGTTATCACTAAACAATTCTACACTGAAAATTATTTACTAAAAACATATGCAACGAAAACACAAAAGATCAGAGATGAATAAGCAACACATATGAGACATGATATTTCTATTTTGTAACCTTATTAACTTCATGAATTATGAAGGAAAAATCATCCCTCCCAAATAGTACAATATTACCAAATCTAAGGATAATCTTTCCCTCTCAGCCAATCAAAATATCACTAAAATATGAGGACAACCTTGTCCTCTCAGCCAATCCAAATATCACCAAAATATGAGGACAACCTTTTTCTCCAATAACCATACAAAACAAGAAACAAAACCTCAAGAATATTCCTGGAAATCTCCTCTTCCCACAAATCTACTACATACCACCTATACAACCTACTGATGTCACCTGATGTTAGCTTGTACAAACCTACTCCTACCCATAAGAAATTGTACGGATGTATGAAACTCTTCTCACATAAAGTTGCGTATGTATGCGACTGTTCCTACTACAATTGCGTACGTATGTGATTGTTCCCACTGAAACTCGCGTACATGTACGAAAACCTATATAGACACTTTGTACGACTAGCTACACTAGTATAGTCTCTTCCTTTTGTGATTTCCTCTCTCTCTCACACACACTTGCAGTTTTATTTTCCCTGCCAAGAACAAAAGATAGAGGGTCCTTAACCCTAGGAATAGTTTTTGCTCCAGGAGAATTTCCCTTTGTTGAAATCACCAAGCCTCCTAGCACAAGTGCAGACTCACTTATGCTAACTCCATTATTCCACACATGATCTACAATATGAAATGTCACAATGACCTCTCTCATTTATATACAATCCTTAGGGGTCTATTGAGGGGTCAAAATTATCCTTAACACAACACTAGGAATCACACCCAAAGATGAGGCCCAATTAGAGTCTTCCCTGTTTGGGGTAACGTGATTCTCTAAACGGATGGTCCGACAAGTTTCGATGGATTTTACTATGTTATTGAATGGGTATTTATAAACTATTTTATGTTTCTTTATAAGTTCATTTATTAAGATTTCGATGAATGAATTCTTAAGAAGGTTGGGCTTATTCTAACCTCTTACCAACAACATGTAGATGACATCTCTTTTAAACCAATATTCAAGCATTAATATTTCCTTATTGATCAATCAACAAATATCATCTAAGAAAAGGACGGTATTCATAGAATGACACATAAGCAGAAATAATTCAAGTTACTTTATAAGACAATTTTGTAACACCATCACATTCATTCCAATATACATTCAGTGACTACAACATTTCAAGATAACTCAAAAACCCAATTACTATCTTACTAAACCGCTCGTAGTAGTCAATCAACAAAGCAGAACAATCCACAAATTGAGTTTCTCTACAATCTTTGGCAAAAATTGTCTTTGGCTCTACATGAGCTTCAAAATTAAACTTAAAAATAGTTCTTTTTCTAATCCTCCACTATAAAAAAACCATAGATCCTTCAAAATGAGGTCGACCTCTTTATTTATATCAGAACTTCATGAAAAAAACTTATCACTAACTCTTGTTAAACAAGAGATAAGAAAAAATAAAGTGGATCATATCCACATGGAAACTATCAATGAGCTTTCATTAACTCATAGGGTTAGTTAGGTCATATTCTTACCATTTGGAGAACATGCCATACCCTGATTTTGAGTCCCCATATGAAATAATGTATTTTTTTTATTTAATGAAAGGTAGGAGTGCCCAACCAATTAAAGAGGCCAATGTGCCTAAGAAATGTAATGTTTTGATCATTATTAATAATAAAATACATCACTGGCTGCTAGACAAAGAAGGAAAAGAGTTATAGAGGGATATGATTTCATGAGAGAGGGGGCTTAAGGGGGCTAAGTCATTTGATCAGATTTTATTTACCCATAATTGTTTTAATGGAGAGAAGTGGTTACATGTGCTTCTTGGGGAAAGGCCATGTGGTTCTTGATTTCAAGTAAATATATAAACCCATCTTTGGGTTGCTTGGGGGTTCATTCATTGTTCATTGTTCAAGATCTTCATTCTGTTTTCTCCATCTACACTTTCATTCATTCATTATTGCTCATTCATCCTTGATATTGGTGGGGGTAATGAAAAACAAATTGTTGGGAGAGAAGCCATTGTTGTTTGGATGTAGTGACTATTGGTGCATTCTAGCATGAATTAATGCGTTCATGTCTGAGATGCATTGGAAGGTACTAAATTTTATTCAGATCTACAAGTCCTGAGAGTCCTAGCACATAGATTCTTGATCGTATGCACTAGATCCCTAGAAGGAGGTGGAAAACCTGATGGAATGCGTGGCAGAGAAGGGGGTCCATTCTCTTGGTTTGTGTAGGCTAGAGAGAAGAGAGTTGTTGTACTTTGTATTGTTGTGTGTTGAGGAATATGTGAGAGCTTGAGTGCTAACTGGTTTGGGAACCCAAGTGATACCCTGGAATCGTTCTTGTGGATTCATATCCCTGGATCAGGGGTGACATTGTTTTTTAGACTTAGAACAATAGTGTCTATGGTTGGGTGGATCATCTTTGGTCGACAACGAGTTGGTGAATCACTTTTTTAAAGATAAGTTCTCTTTTTCATGTGTTTCTATGCTTACATATTTATTTATGATTTGTATTAATTATCATGTATGAAATTTGTATTTATAATATGATTTCTTGTTGGTTATTGTTGTGCATGGAATATTGCTTATTTATTTTACATTGTAGCATGAATCTTGATTATTGCATGTGCTATTATGTTGTTCTTTCATGCTTCTTTATTAATTAAATGGTATCATAAATTCAAAATCAATTTAGAAGTGAGTTTTGAGGTAGCATGTCCGGCCTGTGGGTAGATGGGTATGTTACAGATTGGTATAATAGATTTTGGTTGAAACATCAAACTGTTGGAAAAGAACATGTGAGAATAGGGAAGATTTGTTGTTACAGATTCATTTGGTATGAATTTGGTGGTAAATTAGAGATAAAGATCCCCAAATTCATGGAAAAATTCGAGTTTTAAATAATTTGTATTGTTTGATAAGTTTAATGGATTTGATTTGTAGAGTTACAAAGCCAAATTTAATCTGGAAGGTTGAGAAAATTCATGTTTTAATGGTCATTGTAACGCGGGGAAAATTTCATAGGATCGATGACCAAGATCATGTTCGATATTGAGATCAACGACATAGATGTGTTCTTGAAATATTTAAAAATCCTAATGTTTTTGAAGTTTGAAAAATTAAGTAGATCTATTGATGAGATTCATTTCGACGGTTGGAAAAATGAGGTAGATCGACAGTCCAAATTCTTCGAGGAAATTTGTTGAAATCACTAAGTGTTGAAATTAGCCAATATAAATCTATTAGCATCGATGTTCAATGGTTGGGGGTTGATAGACTTTGGATAAGTTTTTAGTTCATCAACATAAATATCTTATCATCGATGACCAATGGTCAAGGATCGACGAGTTTTTGTGAAGTGTTGAAGTTCGCCAAGAGACATATTTAATCTCCTATGGTTTATGGATCAGGGATCGACATATTTAATCTCCTATGGTTTATGGATCAGGGATCGACGTATTTGGAGAAGTGTTGAAATTTGAGCAAATGATATTGGAGATCGGAGATGGTCAATGGATTGAGGATTGGTGACTTTGGGTGAATTTTCATTTGGCCAAAGGAAATCTCTAACCGTCGATGGCTAATGGAGAAAGTAAGGTGATGAAATGTCATGCCACATAAGTATTGATCCAAGTGTATATCAGTGGAAACCTGCCTTTTCCAATTGGCTTAAAACAGTTTCCTGGCAATTTTGGTAATTTACTATTTTTAGCAGTTTTTTGGGTCCTGAACTTCCAGAGTCGTTTTGATGCCCTAAACGACGTTTTTTGGGAAAATGGGGAGAAACATGAAATTTCCTTCGATGTTTCTCACACAAGCGTTGTATTCCTCAGATAGATATTTCTAATGAGGTATTGAGTGCATCAAACAAATATCGTATGCAAAAGTTACGACCCCAGGAAGTTGAGGTACTGACTTACCCAAACAGGGCCCACATGAATTTTTGTGCTTTATCTCCTAGGGTTTGGTTATTGAATGTCTAGGGTTTTTGAAATTCCTTTTTATTGTAAAAATGCCTTCAGAGCCTCATTGTAACCATATTATTTTGAATGAGCGCAACCGTCACATCTCTTCTTAGAGATAAGCCACCACCATTCTAATAAGCTTGTTTTCCACTGCATTTTACAGTTTCATCTTTTTTCCTTATTGAATAGAAAACCAATTTTATTGTATATCTGTTATTCTATGTTAATCATATGTTAATAATATTTAGTCATTTCATTCTGCTCATAAAATCTATATCAGTGGTATTAGATCAGTCTGCTCCTTGTCATCTTAATGCATGTCACCAACGAGGTCAGAGTACAAAGAATTGGGTCTCGAGCTTGTTTCTCTTGAGGACAATATCTCTCTCACGCTCAAGCGAACTCTCATGGAAAGATAAAATAAATATGAGAGGACATGATATCCTTTCAAAATATTGCTTGAGGAAGCCCTCATGAAATAGAGAAATGAGATGATGGATAGTTTTGCGCAAATCCTTCGGCGACTACCAACAGGCAATGCATCTTCTTCGAGAGGAGGTGTCGCCCCCTTCAAGGTACAAATCAACTTTGATGTTCCTGTATTTGAAGGTCAGATAGATGCAGATGTTGTAGACAAGTGGCTGAATCTAATAGAAGGGTATTTTTTTGTCCATAACTTTTCGAATAGAGAAAATATTAGTTTTGCGCTCCTCAAATCCGTTCCCCATGTCAAAGATTGGTGGGAAAATTTTTGTGAGAAAAAGGAAATAGAGGAACCCTCATTATTTACAGTCATGACCACCTAGGAATCCTTCAGGGATTCTATTAAGGAACAATATTACCCTGTCAAAAGTTATGATGACTTGTATACCAAATGGACCACACTGTGGCAAGAAAGAGACCAAGCAGTGCCTGAGTTCACAAATATATTTCATACCTTGCACACCAAGCTGGGTATCAAATATTTAGAGTGACATATGGTGCTCAAGTATCGTGGTGCTCTACATAGATACATCTAGACCGAAATGTAATTTCTGGACATCTCGTCCTTCAGCACGGCCTATCGATATGCCGTCAAAATCGAGCAGAAGCTCAAACAAAACACGTGGAAATTTGGGCCTGGGAACCCCTCACAACAAAATCCAGGAAAGGGCGGCCCCAACCCATAGAACAAAGGATATAGAAAATATGAAAAGTATCGGGACAACTAGTCCAAGATGCAAGAAAAGAAGGACACCAGAAAGACAAAGAAAGATACTAGGAAGTGGTGTGACTTCCATAAGAGCCCTTGGCATAACACTATTGACTGGAGCTCAAAGCAGTAATTGGTGGTCAAAGTGAAATACTCTGAATCAGATGTGGGTTCTGACTCTGAGTCAGAACTAGAAAGGAGAAGACAAATCATTGACACGGAACCTAGTTCCACCGTTTCTACCACCAATCTCCAGCCTAGTGAACCAGACGAGATAGAAGAAGGAGAGCGCCTCTTCCATTCACAGATGTGAGTAAAAGGCACCTCGCTGCAC
Organism: Picea engelmannii; assembly: GCA_009831015.1. Classification (NCBI taxonomy): domain Eukaryota; kingdom Viridiplantae; phylum Streptophyta; class Pinopsida; order Pinales; family Pinaceae; genus Picea; species Picea engelmannii. The sequence continues at coordinate 8,348 of ML787286.1, read as the reverse complement.
TTCATCATTGATAGCGGTAGCCAGAATAACCTCATCTCGGCAGAGGTCATCAAGCGGTTGGCGCTGCCGACAATGCCACACCCACAACCCTACACCATTGGATGGCTCCACCAAGGAAGCGATCTTTGTGTCAGACAACAGTGTCGATTGTCATATGGCATAAACCCCTTCAAAGACAAGGTATTATGTGATGTTTCGCCTCTCAAAGTTTTTGATGTTCTTTTGGGACAACCTTATTTATGGAAACATCATGTTGTATATGAGTCTAGACCTCAAAGTGTTATTATTACTTTGAATAGGAAATTGTATAGGATCCCCGAGGAAATATCACCTAGTGCTATTTCCTTGCTCTCTACTAAGCAATGCAGGAAGGTCATCTCTTAGATGGGGAAGTTTGTCTTCTTCATGATTCGCTCTCAGAATGAGTGAAAGATCATAGCCACATCTAGGGTCTCTGCGGACAACCTCTCCACATAGCATAAGAAAGTAGACAAGGTCATGGAAGAATACTCAGATATCTTCTCCTCACCTATCGAGGTACCTCTGCACTGTCAGGTCAATCCCCCATCGATCTCACCCTCAATGCACCACTGCCCAATGGGCGAGTCTATCATTACTCTCTGTTAGAGAATTAAGAGATCAAGTGATAGATCCAAGAACCTCTCCACAAGGGGCACATATTTCCCAGCTCATCACCTTGCGGAAGCCCAATCGTGTTGGTAAATAAGAAGGATGGAACATAGTGACTTTGCATTGATTAACGGACTCTGAATAAAATCACATTCAGAAATCAGTACCCGATTCCTCGAATTGACAACCTCCTTGATCAACTCACGGGGGAAAAATATTTCAGTAAGATTGATCTAAAGTCTGGCTACCACCAGGTCCTGATAGAACAGAAAGATGTATGAAAGATCGACTTCAAGTCAAAGGAAGGCCTTTTTGAATGGTTGGTCATGCCCTTTGGTTTGAAAAATTTTCCAGCCACTTTCATGATGATGATGCACGATATCCTGCGACCATTGACCAATACTTTTGTAGTGGTGTATCTGGATGAGATTCTCATTTACAACAAGACTTGGGCAGAACACTTGCAACATATTCAACAGGTTCTCCACACCTTGCGGTAGCACAAGATATATTCCAACTTGGAAAAATTATCCTTCGCCATGGACAGGGTCCATTACCTGGGCTACATCATTGATTAGCATGACATACATGTGGATCCATCCAAGATCCAAGTCATTCATGACTAAACAACCCCAACCACACTCATTGATCTTCAAAGCTTCTTGGGCCTTGCCAATTACTACTATAGGTTTGTGTTGGGATTCTCCCATATTGCATGGGCCCTCAACCAAATAACCAGGGGTAGTGGTAAGACGAAATTTGTGTGGGGCCAGTCTCAACAATAAGCGTTCGATGATTTGAAGTAGTGCTTGTGTTCAGCCCCATTACTTTCACTACCAGACCTGCAACAACCCTTGGTGCTTCAGACTATGTTGTGGTCGTCGTTCTCATTCAGCACAACCACCCTATGGCCTATCATAGTGAGATACTATCAAATGTTGTTCATAAGTACCCTACTTACGAAAAATAAATGTAATCCATTATGAAAGCCTGCTGCCAGTGGAGACATTACATTCTTGGGAGGGAGACAGTCATCCTCACTGATCATAATCCACTGCAGTTCATGTAAACACAAGGCAAATTGCAGAATGACCACCATCAAAATTGGTCCACATACTTGCATCAATTCCACCTCAAAATCACATATAAAACATGAAGCATCAACCACGTCGTTGATTGCCTCAACAGACCACCAGTAATGACACTCACCATGGTGCTAGAATCTTGAGTCCATGAGACCTCTGGATGTCCCCAACTCTATGAGACAGATCCAGACTTCGCCACCACCTACAAAGTGTTGGGTGCAAACAAAGTTGTCGATAATTTCCATCTTCATATGGGTTGGTGTGTCATCTGGGCCATATATGTGTTCCATCAAGTGCACAAGTGAAGCTGATCTGGGAATCCCACTACAGTCAGGTGGCAGGACACTTTGGCTTCGAAAAGATAGTGGTGATGCTACATAAACATTTCAAATGGCTGAAAATTTGACAGGAGGTCAACAAGTGTACCAGGTCTTGCACTTTCTATGTTATTTCCAAACCGACCACTAAGAAATAGGGCCTGTACACCCCTCTTCCTACTCCTAACAGGCCATGGGAATCCATATTGTTGGACTACATGTCAGGCCTCCCATCCACCAAGTGGGGAAATGACTGTGTTTTTGTGGTTGTTGATCATTTTTTTAAGAGGGTGATTTTGGTTCCCTGGAAGAAGAGCATCACAGCAGAGGCCACTGCCAAGATCTTCTTTGAACAAGTCTGGGTACATTTTGGAATCCCACAAACCATTGTCTTAGATCGAGACAGTCAATTTCTCAACACATTCTATTCGAGCCTCTAGTCACTACTGGACACCAAGCTCACCAAATCCACGACCTTCCATCCCTAGAAAGATGGCCAATTCGAGGTCATAAATCGAATGATTGTGCATATCCTGTGCATGTATACTTCCAAGCACCCTTGCACATGGGATGAGAGACTTCCCTATGTCCACCATAGCTACAAATGAGCCCTGCATAGCTCAACCAGCCACAACCCCTTTCAGGTGGGGTTGGGATTCCAACCATTGGGTCCCATAGATGTTGCACTTACCCTTGCGGTCAGCTCGACCGACTCATCTCTTGCTCCAACTGAAGATGACAAAGACACCTAGTTCATTGAGCAGATCCAACACATCTACCAACAGGTTCATTCTACAGAAGTCTAATGACAAGTACAAGTAGTGCCATGATCAACATCGGGTGCCACATAAGTTTCAGGTGGGTGAAAAATTTTGGTTGCACTTGCAGAAAGAACTCCTTACAGGACCCCATCAGAAGCTTCACCCACTCCATTATGGGTCATACACCATCACCAAGGTTGTGGGGGATAATGATTTTGAGCTCAACATTCCTCATTTCCTTGTACTGCACCCAATGTTCAACGTGGATCTCCTTCGGTCTTATTTCCCACCATTATTGGACACCTCAAAAGTAGCAGAACAACTGGAACCAACAAAGATCAACCTTGGTTGCATACAATAGGAATCCAATGATCATATTGTGGAAACACAAATCAAGGTCACTCGACAACAAAGTATCCATCTTTATCAAGTCGTCAAAATAGGGCAGCCTCTGCACCAAGGCAAGTGGCTCACTCGAGGCCAAATTCAAAAGAAATTTCCTCATCTAATGGTGGAACTCAACGCAATGGAGACCATTGCTTCCTAAGGAGGGAGGATTGATCTAGGTGGATATTGGTGGCCACCCACCTTTTCCAACTCACTCAAAACCTTTTTCTGGCAATTTTGGTAATTTACTATTTTTAGCAATTTTTTAGGTCCTAAACTTTTGGAGCCGTTTGAGGCCCTAAACGACGTTTTTTCGGAAAATGGGGAGAACCATGGAATTTCCTTCAATGTTTCTCACAAAAAAAATGTATTCCTTGGATAGATATTTCTAATGAGTTATTGAGGGCATCAAACGGAGATCGCATGCAAACGTTACAACCCAAGGAAGTTGATGTACTGACTTACCCAAACGAGGCCCACATGACTTTTGGTGCTTCATCTCCTAGGGTTAGGTTTTTGGATGTATAGGGTTTTTAACATTCCTCTTTATTGTAAAAATTCCTTCAGAGCCTCATTGTAACCATATTCTTGCGAATGAGCGCATCCATCACATCCCTTCTCAGAGATAAACCACCACCATTCTAGCAAGCTTGTTTTACACTGCATTTTACAGTTTCAACTTATTTCCATATTGAATATAAAACCAGGTTTACCATATCTCTATTATTCTATGTTAAGCAGATGTTAATAATCTGTAGTCATTTCGTTTTTCTCATAAAATCTGGATCAAGTATCCATGTGTCATGCCACGTCAGCCCAATTGATTCCTTAGGATGACATGTCTTGCCATGTCTACATCCATGTTTCGTGCCACATCAACATAGTTTCCACATCAGCAAAGGGATGGTCAACCGTAGATGGTTGGGTTTCGATGATATTTGTGAACAATCTTGGTTGTCAGGGAAGATCGTGGATGGTCAATGGTCCATGTCTAGGCATTGACGATATTCATGGGAGACTTTTGATTGCAAAGAAAAATGAATGATGGTCGATGGTCGATGATCAAGTGTTAGAGAGATTTGTGGGAAGTTTTGGTTCACACAAGAAACCATCTGTCCTCGATCGTCGATCTCCAATAGAGAGTCAACCAATGATCCAAAATGCTTCTGATTTGATATCGACGATGCATATCACACCTAGAAAAACTTGTTCCATAGTTTCAACAACTAGAGCATATTAATTCGAATTGAGATGAAAATTTTGTGTTTTATGAAGAGGGGATATCTACGAAAGTGTCATAGAGGGATATTGTCCAATTCTACTTGGATTTGTGAGAAAATGCAAGTAGTGGTTTTTAAAGATCTAGGTCCAGATCATTGGAAGAGGTACAGATTGATCTGAAACTCTTGGATAGAGTCAAGAAAGAAGACACAAAAATAACCCATGAAGGGACTGAATAAATCATAAGGGGATTGGAATGTGGATGCTGAAATAGGCCAAAATACACTATTTTGTTCCACTTTTGGGGGATTTTTTATATTTTCAGAGGAGAAAAAGTGACCCTAGATGACAAAACTGAAAATTTTATATACTCAACATTTTATATACTCATTGATACAAACAAATTTGGTTTAATGAAGTTTTTCTAGAAGTGCACATATTGTGAGATAGCTAGTTTTTCTATACATTCCAAGTCTGGAAAAATGGGTGAAAAGGACAAAGTTGTAGATTTCATATTGTTGTGGTTTTTTCTTGGATCATCGTATTAAAATTTTGTGAGTTGATATGAATTTTATGTCATTATTATTAAATATTTCTCATATAAACATTTCTCTAGTTCCTAATATGTTTTCTATTGTAGTTGACAAAAGTTGACACTTTAATATTATTACACTAGTGGAGAAAATGCACAAAAAAGGTGAAAGTGGTTTTTTTTAGGAAGCCATAACTTTCAACTTAGAGATTGAAATGAGGCATGAGTATATTCATTGGAAATATTATTCAGAGGATAATAACATTGAATTGTTATAATTTGGAAAATGATGATACATTTCTTCATGAATTGAGTTGAGAAAGGACCTGTAGGATTGTTTGGAAAAAAAATTATAATACACATAATTCTAATAAAATGGTTGCTTTCACATTTTATAGAATTAGGGAGTATAAACATAGTAGCTAAAGATAATAATGCATATTCAAGAATGGAGGAAAGATAGGGAGCCTTCAGTCATGGCAAAGAAGCCAAAGGTCAAAATATCAGCGTTGGTAATGCAGAGATAAAATCAAATGGGCATAGGAGCATAGGGGAACAAGAAACATTAATAGAGACTATGAGAAGATTAAAAATAGAAGTGCAGAGTTACAAAGTATACAATGACAGGTTTATGAGAGAACAAAATTAGATAAATTCTCAAGTGATGCAAAGCCTAAAACAGTTACATAGGGAAGCAAAGAATGGATTAGACTTAAGGAAAGATGAAGAAGGAAGATATCATGAAAAAAGAGGCAACTAAAAAATATATGCTCATTCAAGAAGTGATAAAATAACTCATAGACGTCACTCACCACCTTACTCAATGAGGAAATTTTATCCATCTGAAGATTTCATGAGTAGTCCAGATGTGTCTCTTGTTAGGAACCAAAGAAGAAGGTGTGAATTAGACAATTTGCAAGGAGAGTTGAGGAATATTAAGCCGTCATCCTTTGATGGTGAAAGAGAAAGGGATGATGCGAAAGTAGGGCTTATTGGACTCGAGAGGTATTTTCAATTGCATAACTACTTCTCAAACCTAGAAGCCAAAATTTCCACTCACCATTTACATGGGAAAGATGCAAGCTTTATTTTAGAGCACTTCTATGAGAAGAAGATGCAAGATTTGTTTGAATTAGATATGGAATAATGAACATGAAATAATATGAGAAGAAGTTATTGGGATTGATAAAGTATGTAGGATTTATCAAAGATGAAAAAGTGAAGATATAGAGGTTTTTAAGTGGAATTCCATCATTTTATAAGGAAAATATTGAGTATGATGAGCCTAGGACTCCAACAGAAACCATAAAGAAGGATAAGTACCTGGATGATCAAGGAAAGGGAATAGAATTCATGCATAAATATTGGAAGGATAAGAAGAAGGAGAAATATAATTAGAGAAGGAATGGATTCAAACCTCCTTTCAATAGAAACAACCCTAACAAAAATCAACAAGACAAGTCTACTAAAGATGAATCCAAGAAAGAATATTCCTTAGGGAAAAGGGGAAGACCACCAATCCAATGTTGGGGTGAAAATAAAATAACCTATACAAGGATTTCGCTCACAGACGAGATAAATAAAAGATCATGCACAACTTCCAAGAGGCTACAATAGAAGAATACATGGGAAAGATATATGCAACCTTAGAATATCAACAATCCAGAGAACCAATCCAATATGATCAAAGTGGAAGGTGAGATCATTAGTCACCATGTTTCTATTTTAATTGATTCAGGAGAAAGTCATTATTACATTGATCCTAAAATAGTGGATAGATTACATTTGGAGAAAAGTAAGCTTGAAAAGTCAAGTTTGGCTCAACTAGCCACTGGAACCAAAAGAAGGATCAATGAGGTTGTTAGAGGTTGTCCAATAAATATTAATGGAGTAAATACAGTTGTTGATATGAATATCATCCCATGAGGATATTATGACATCCTAATTGTAATGTATTGGTTAGACCAACACCATGCTATCCTAGATTGTCATAACAATACATTTACATGTCTTGATGAAGAAGGAAAAAAAATCATTTTTAAAGGAATTCCAAGACCCATTTATATAAGGGCGATTTCAGCCTTACAGTTGAAGAAATGTTTTAGAAAAGGATGTCATTTTTATGTAGCTCATGTGGAAGAGTCAAAAAATAAAAAGGGCCAAAGACTTGAATATTTTTTGATACTACAAGAGATTGAAGATAATTCCAAGAAATACCAGGATTTCCACGAGAGAGGGAGATAGATTTTTCTATTGATTTAGTACCATGAAATTCCCCAGTATCAAAAATTGCTTACAGAATGAGTACACCAAAGTTAAAAGAATTAAAAATGCAGCTAGAAGAGTGGTTGAAGAAAGGGTACATACATCCAAGTGTTTCACCTTGGCGAGCATTATTACTCTTTGTCAAAAAGAAGGATGGAACATTGAGGTTGTGTATTGACTTTAGATAGTTGAATAAAGACACTGTGAAGAACAAATACCCTCTACCTAGAATTGATGACATGTTTGATCAGCTAAGAGGAGAAAAGTTATTTTCAAAGAAATACTTGAGATCCAGATACGATCAGCTAAGAATCAAGGAAGAAGACATCAATAACATAGCCTTCAGAACCATGTATGAACATTATGAGTTTGTAGTGGTGCCCTTTGGACTAACCAATGCATTGATTGTCTTTATGTTCTTAATGAATTGCGTATTCAAAATCTATATGGATAAGTCATTCATTTTTTTCTTGGATGACATACTTATTTATTCTAAGTTTGAGGAAGAGCATGAACATCACTTGAGGTTGGTGTTGCAAGTGTTGAGGGAACATCAACTTTATGCCAAGCTTAGTAATCATTCTTTTTACCAAGAAAAAATCCATTATTTGGGGAATATTATTTCAGGACAAGGTATAGCAGTGGATATATAAAAGATTGAAGCCATTAGAGGATGGCCAACACCCAGTAATGTTTCGGAAATCAGATATTTTATGGGATTAGTCGGATACTACATCAGTTTTATAGCAGGGTTCTCTAAGATTTCTCATCCCATCACTTATTTGAAAAAGAAGGGAAATAAATTTGAATGGACAGTTGAGTGTGAAGAGAACTTTAATTTTTTGAAACAATTTCTTACTAGTGCACCTATTTTAAATATTGCTGACCCAAATGAGAAGTTTTTGATATGTACAGATGCATGCAAGGAAGGACTTGGTGGATTTCTCACTCAAAATGGACATGTCATTGGTTATGAGTCCAGAAAAATCAAAGAACATGAGAGGAATTATGCCACAGATGATTTGGATCTTGCTTCCATAGTTCATGCATTGAATATGTGGAGGCATTATCTAATGGGAAAGAGATTTGAACTAAGGACAAACCATAGTGGTTTGAAATATCTTATTGAACAACCAACTTTGAATGCTAG
>ML787285.1:340676-354124 GCA_009831015.1 Picea engelmannii | reverse complement strand
AATGGTTGGTTGATTTCCTCGTTGCTTATTTTGCTTCTCCTTGTTCTTCTTTTTCTTCTCATTCTTAGCCACCCAGTTACTAGCATCACAACTTTCACCGGGCATGGATGAAGAAAGGGAAGAATACCCAACATGTAAAGAAGGTAAAGGGTCAACAAAAGGTTGATGTTATTGAGGTGGAGGGATTGCATTCGAGGCACCAAGATAATTTGGGATCACTACAGTGGAAAACAACCATATTGATAACCCTATAGTGAATTTGGGAAGACTCAATGTAGCAATGTAAGGAGGACCAATATTTCCAAAACAAGGAAAAGTACGAGCATCCTCATGTAAAAGGGTTCCTTGATTGACAGGCTTTGGCACTATTGCCATAGACACAGACTCAACCTAGGGTGTACTAAATCAAAGATCACACACTACCAAGTTCCTTATAAGATAAGAGCAAACAAACAAATCTCTTGTAACTAAGAGAAAGGAAGTAAGGATCTCCCGGAGACGGGAAATGAGGTCGTCAACTAAGAAATGAGAGACAGTTACCCACAACTACTCTGTAATGGACTTCCAGAGGTGCAAGTACCGGACACAACCAAGTACCCTCCTAAGGACCCAAAATTAATGTGTTGTATGTATGTCTCAGGTACTGACAGTACCACCACTACAGTCACCTAGGAAGGTAACCTAGGAAAAGCAACTAGGGATGCCACTTTGCGCTTGGTGGTTGGGTAGAACGGTCATGGGAGAGGGATTCTATGAAGGGGAATGGAACGTAAGTCAAATGTCTTAGACTCGAAGCAACTCAGATAGCGGTGTCACCCCAAGGACTTGTCACTACTAATATTGTCCCCTTGACTCGCATAACTCCCATCGAGAGAGAGTGTTAGGGACCATTCCCGACACTCTTATCGACTTCTCCTATCACTTGAATCCCATGTTAGAGGAGCTTTCCAAAAAAACACTTCACATTACTGATGGATTTTCACTCGTTAGTGTTCCTAGTTTTGTTTCAGTGGCCTTGGATAATTTACTCTCCAGCCTACAACCAAGGCCCTACAACCTAGACTTGTGATCGTTTTCTAATAAAGAAAAAGTCTAGTTGATTTTAGATTAGGTACCTTGTTCCTTTTATGGTTGTTGTTACTCAAAAGGGTAAATGGAAGTGGACTATATGGTGTTATCACTCTAACTCCAAGAAGACATCAAAAGAAAAAATGAATGGAATGCAATCTTTAGTTTCGAAGAACCCTATCTACAGAAAGGAGAAAGAGATCTCAAGCAAAGAAACAAGTGTAACATTCAATGCAAGAAACATGAACTACTCTTTGAATGAAAAAGGTGTTTGATATGTGAGTCAAAGAAGTTGTAGGATACACGATTCTTTAAAATGCAAGCTCATAAATGATCCACCCACTAACTAGAATGCAATCACTTTTTGGTTTTCCAATGCTTTCAAATGAAATGAAATTTTTTAATGAAACTTCTTTTGTTTTCTTTCTTTCAAATGAGATGAAAATAACTAAATGAAAAGGAAAAGGACCGCACAACAAAATAATGCAAACCAAAAAATGCAATCAAATAGGTCAACGAGCATCAAAAGAACTCAAATGAAAGAAATCTCTCAATACTTTCCACTCAAAATAAGAAACCAATTTTATAATAGGTCATAAACAAACAAAAGCCCAAAACACAAATGCAATTTTCAATTCTAAAAAGAGATTTGAATGCAAAGAAAAAAAGATCAGTTTCAGAACTTTGAAACAAATTTTAGAACATTACAGATCAACAACAAGTGACATTCAAGCCAAATATGCCAAAGACACAATCTAAGCATCATAGTTAACCCAAGATGGTGATGTACATTCAAACAAAATTGAAAAGAAAAAGAGACTCAAAGAGGATTAAGCCATTGATGACCATTCGATCCTAAGTAATCAAAGCCTCATAAAGAAAGAAGAGGCTCTGATGAGGAGGCATGAGACAAAAATATGACAAAATAGAAGCAAAACAAGCTCAAAATTCACCCAGAAAAAAGACTATCACTCCTTAAATAATGCAGACATGGGGATGATCATTAGCTCATCACTTAAGACACTGATAGAGGATGATTATAAACAAATTATCTCTCTGTAGTCCATTAAAAGGGAGGGATGAAGTCTGGAAAGATGCAAATCTTGCTCCGATTTAAAGAAGATCGAGTTTTTGACTCATCATACTTCCTAATGATGATGAGGGAAGGGGAGAGTTCAAATCAAAAGCATACCATCAAAAAGAAAGCAACAAACAATTCAAAAAACCAGAAACCAAGGAAAAATCAAGAGATCATCCCCAGTGGAGTCGCCAATTTTTTGTTGTGGTAAAGTTACCCCTATGGATAGGTGAAACCCCCCTTGGGTCAGGTTTCCTTTGACTCAAGACAAAAGGAAAAAAATCGTGTACTACTTTCCCCTATCTATTTTATATGCCCATACATACAATCAAAAGAGAGGAATAAGAAGAAGATAGATATCCTATCTCTTTCCAATTGGTTTTCCTCATTTCTCCTGCTCTAAGTATGGATTCCTTGTTTTTGATGTCCAAGCTCTTAGTATGAAAGTAGTTCATCAAGAAATGAGACAATCCTTCCTCTATAATGTATTGTTAAGAAAAAATAGATTCATCTATGTTTGAATTAGGCAAAGATAAACATGCACATGTTGAACTGAATAGCATAAACATGAGGGGAATAGTCCAAGTTATATTATGGAAAACATGGAAAAACTTACAGCCTTGATGATGTTGTGCCAACAGCTCCTTAAAGATATCATTTCCAACCCCTTGGATCTCATACAATCATAAGTATGATGCTCTTAATTCTTCCCCTACCTTTCACTCAAGCATGGCCTTCATTATATAGGTATTGAGGCAACACAATCATAGGATAGTTTTGAGGAGAGGATGCGGTCGAATGAGGATTTGGATCAGCTAACAAGATTGACCTTTACTTGAATGGGAGGTAGCTCGAACTAATCCCTTAACCAACAACAAAATCTCTGAAACAACCTCACAAAACAAGGCATGATGGTTGCAACAACTTCATCACCCCCTCCCCCCATAATTGTGCACAAGGCGATGAATAAGGGATTATCACTCCCTAAGACACTCTGGGGGAGAGATGATCAGGATGTATCACTCCTTGTATATGGGTAGGGGGCGATGAAGCTCAAACAAGGCCAAAATCTCAAGGAAAAAGGTAGTATTTTGACCTCCAACTGATAGGTTTCCCTTCCAACTTGTCTAGGGGTCATAACAAACACTTCTTCATGGTGAGGAAGTTGTGACACTTAAGTACGACACTTGGTAAAGTGTGACACTTAGGTGTGACATTTGGTAGTGCAACACTTAGGTGTATCACAGTTGTGACACTTAAGTGAGACATTTGGTAGTGTGACACTTAGGTGTGTAACAACATTGGATGGATATAACAACTACCCAAAACAATTCAGAAGGGGATTGAAGTAGTATTAGATTAAAGGGTGGCAAAAAGAAACAAACATAAGGAATTTTTCCAGTATTTGGTTAAGTGGAAGAATCATCCATTAGAGGATGCTACATGGATGATAGCTGCAAAGATTTCCAAGTATGGTACAAGTCTTGAAGAAATCAAGAACAATTCTTTTCTTCCCCAAGAATCTGATGTAGGAGCATCTAGTAATCAAGTTCATGATTGACCTCATGGATCAAAACGTTTACTAGAGGAAGTTGGGTTCCTCAAATTTCCATCTAAATTGTAGAATTTAATATTTTTTTGTAATATTTCTAGAAAGTATCTCTATGGTTAGGAGGTTTTGATGAGTCTCAATTAATTCACCATGTAATTGAACAACTAGGCTAAATTTGGAGGTTGTTATGGATTTGTTAGTAATTTGGTCTGAGAATTTCCATATGAAATTTCGAATGTAATCAGGAGAGTGTATAAGTCAAAAAGAAGGAAAAAGTGTAGAGAGTGTGTGGGTGTGGCCCGAGGATATCAAGAGGGATACAATACCATATTATTGTTCGATCTGTATTTTTCCCTTCTTCAGGTTTAATAAAGAAATAGTAGAGTTTTCATTTCCTTGTGTTAGTTGAGTTTCATTGAATTATCACTGTGTTGTACGATCGAGCCAGATTGGATTAATTTCGATTTTGCAAGAAGAATGCCCTAGCAATAAATCCAACCAGTTGAGGGTCCATTTCGGGGGTTTCCACACACAGATCATTTGTTGGTCGGAATTTTTTTTTTATAGAATATTAATTCCATTCCAAGCCACCATATCCTAGATTGTATGTCAACACAATTTTCTATATCTGGGATCAAACTTCCATTGGTAACCAGATTTCATTATGGACCTTGACATTTCAGAATTTTTCCTTTATATCATGTTTGGCGGTAGTGATTCCAGTGCCAACAACAATAGTGATACTTGGTGCCACAACCATCCACTGAAGAACCTGCAAGCATAAAGAGTGTGAAATGTCAAGATGGGTATACAACATGGTAACATGTGGCCCTGGAAAACATGTACATGAAAACCCCATCAAGAGCCTAGCCCATGTGTGATGTCTAGGGCATAGAAGGTGACATACTAGGCTTCCAAAGGCCAACGTTGAGGCACGCGGGGCTACAATGTGATCATCTGATGGTATCCAAGTGCCTCCAAAGGAAACATTCATCCTCTCGAATGTCCAATGAGAGGGGTGCATCATCCAACACTTGGGCTTCATGCCCTTATGAAGGTCCAAGCAACCTTGTGCCTCCATGAACAAGCTTTCACTTGGAAAGGCCCTGCAAAGACCAATAAGTACGCCCTCCAAGGGTCCACAAGTCACATGTATCATGCCAAGTAATCCATATTTAATAAAAGAAACACCCAAACATGTACATCAAATCCCCCCTTTTCGAAATAAACAAAATCTCAAAGACCTTATACAACTTGCCAAATTTTAGTATGGGAGGGTTGTCATGGTACCCTATTGGGTAGATCAATCCCCAAGTCAAGGGGTGTTTCCCAGGAGGACCCTCTCTAAGTCATGTAAAATAGTATGATATGGATGGGGGTGTGACTTCTCGGCATGGGGTTTCTTGACATACAAGGGCTCATATTGTCTCATTTATGGGTGCCTTTGTAGAGGGTGTGTTGCATCCTCATTTTCAATGCACCTTTTTCCAAACCCTTTATTTTCCATTAATTGATTAAGTTTTGAACATTGAGTATTATATGCAAGGGAAAGTAAAGAGTATTGCAATGCCACTTGAAGCTAGGAACACATTGAGTGTCATGTGCAAGGAAAGTAAAATACACCGCAAGTGCATTCCCTTAACAAGCAGGACATTTATTAGTTATGTGTTTTATTTTACAGGTCCTTGAATTTTGTGGAGAAGCATTTCATTGCTCTCAAGACCATTAGGGTGAACATATAGAGGATTAATTTTTTGCTCTTATCTTTTACTAGCTACATGCCCTCTGGGACTTTAGCTACAAGGGGATACAATGTGATCATCTCATGGTGTCCAAGTGCCTCCAAAGGCAATGCTCATCCTTTCAAATGTCCAATGAGAGGGGGCGCATCATCTAACCTATGGGATTCATGCCCCTATGAAGGTCCAAGCAACCTTATGACTCCATGAACAAGCTTTCACCTGGAAAGGCCCTACAAATACAAACAAGTACGCCATCCAAGGGTCCACAAGTCACATGTATCATGCCAATTAAGTCATATTTAATAAAATAACCACCCAAACATGTGTATCAAATTCCCCCTTTTCAAAATAAACAAATTCTCAAAGACTTTATACAACTTTCCAAATTTAAGTATGGGAGGGTTGTCATGGTACCCTATTGGGTAGATCAACCCCCAAGTCAAGGGGTGTTTCCCAGGAGGACACTCTCTAAGTCATGTAAAAATATTATGAGATGGATGGGGGTGTGACTATTGGGCATGGGGTTTCTTGACATGCAAGGGCTCGTATTGTCTCATTTATGGGTGCCTTTGTAGAGGGTCTGTTGCATCTCATTAATTGATTAAGGTCCAAACATTGAGTACTATATGAAAGGAAAAGTAAAGAGTATAGTAATTCCACTTGAATCTAGGAACACATTGAGTTCCATGTGCAAGGAAAGTAAAAGACACTGCAAGTGCATTCCCTCAACAAGCGAGACATTTATTAGTTATGTGTTTTATTTTACAGCTCCTTGAATTTTGTGGAGAATCATTTCATTGCTCTCAGGACCATAAGGGCGAGCATCTAGAGGATTAAGTTTTGGCTCTTATCTTTTTCCATCTACATGCCCTATGGGCCTTTAGCCCCTTCTTCCCATGAAATGAGGTACAAGCGCTTCTTGGTCAATAAGTATGAAAACCCAAAAGATGAGGAGAAGAAGGAGAATAAATGTGGAAAGTGGAAAGTATGGATGGGAATGGTACGATGACCCTTCAAGGACACCCCCTAGTAGCAACCCTTTTCCCGAGGGTGACCCACTTACTAGCACAACATGTCAACCACCAAGGTGAAATGAGGCAAAAGGCATAATTTCCAAGCAAACGTTTTCAAAATCAAGAAAGGACCCTTTACAACATGTTCAAATGCTTCAATTATTAAATGACACTTACCATGAGACTGGACTTGTTAACTCATGAATCAATACCTATTGTCCTCTCTGGGTCAAGCTGGTGTAGTGGATGTTGTTTTCATCGATCAATGGTGATGTGTGGTAAGAAAAGGGGCTTTGTCTACTCATCTGGCTCTCGACACTCCATGTATTCAACTTGCGGGCCTCAAGACATCATCTCCTTAGTAATTCCTAGGCATGCGGGGATAACATGTTCATAGCGAGAAGGAATATAAAAGTGTCAATGAGGGTCACTAGCCAATTCTGCTCCAAATTTCCAGAAATTGCAAATTAATGGTTTTGAAGAATTGGGTGGTACTCATTGAAAGAGGCCTTGTTGATAATGATTTTTTTTTACAGTGAGACAGGGAAGCAAACATGATGAAAACCAATGGATATTTTGGCCAGATTCCAAGGGGTTTGGAATGGGGATGTAGAAATAAGCCAAATTCCACTACAAGCCACTTTTTAAGGATTTTGGGGTTTTTTTGGATTTTTGGAGGAGGAAAAGGGACCCCAAATCACAAATCTAGAAAAAAAAAATATTTACTCGACATTTTACCTACTCAACAAAGAAGATAATTTTTTTGTACTAAAATTTTCCTAGTTTTTCTCTGTTTGGGAGATGACAATTTTTGCTAAAAATGAGTAACATTTTTTGCTAAAAATTCCAAGTCCGAGGAAAATGCAAAAAGGATAGAATTGAAAATTCTATATTGATGCAAAATTTTAATGGATCATCAAATCCCCAATCCAAAGGTTGTTGGTTTACTCACAATCGTGAATACTATCAATGACCAATATAAAAAAATTCTAGGTTCTTGACATATTTTCCTCTATCAATGGCAGAAGATGGCCTCTTAGCTAAATTGTACTGATGAGAACATGGCACGATTAAGTAGAAATGGAAAATTCAGTAAGCCATAAATTTTATCTCATAACTCATAATGAGGCATGAGTACAATCATTGGAAAGATGAGTCAGAAGATATGATGTCTGAAGGTTTAGAATTCAGATTAATGCATCAATGTCCTTCACAATTTGAGATAATGAAGGACATGAAGCCTTAATGGAAGAAAAATTTACAACATGCATAAATTTACAGAAGTTGAAAGGTACTATAGCTCTAGACATTGGGATGGTTTCTTATAGCCTTACGGGTATGCATAATGATGCAGAGCCAGAGATATTCCCATAGCAAACTAATTTTAGAAATTTTGGCCAAGGTATGGAAGATGTCTACACGAAAAAAAAAAGAGCTATAAAGGTCATGACTAGTGACGTTGGTTAATATGTAGAGCCAAGAAACCATGAAAAAAACAAGAATGGAGCAAGCCAAGAGGTGAAGAGTGGCATTAATAAGCACGAGAAGGTAAGGTAGGTCTCCTTTAACTTGAAGCTACAAATGTAATGATGGTTTCCTAGCATGTTGCAAAAGGAACTTGGACCTATTAAGGTAATGGGCATGTTAAGATCCAAATGCTTACAAATATCATAAAATAACAGAAATACACACCATGTATAGAATTTTAACGTGGAGCACAAATCCAATATAGATAAGTTACACAATAACTCCTTAAAGAATAGGGGAACCCCCTTCCAATAACCAAATACCTTTCATACTTCACAATTCCATCCCAATAGTGAATACATGATCTCTTATATATAGTTATTCACACTAGCACATGAGGCCCCTTTATCACTAGGTCAACCCTATTACATATGTATGTACACATTACATGTACATTTAGGCCCATATATGCCCCCCCTTGGGGTCATATCATATACATTTAACCATATATATGCCCCCCTTCGGTCATAACTTAGTACCCTCCTTCAAAAAGCTTTGTCCTCAAAGCTTTGCATTTAAAGGCTTCATGTGTGATGAAGCCAAGTAATATGATTTTCATATGTTCCTACTTTCTTCGTTCCATTGTTGATGATCTATCCATCCAAAATCAATTATTTTCGGTCTTAATCCTTGATGTCTAGTTGTTGAGTAATTGTCTTTCCTTTGATTCCATGTATTTTTGTTGAAGCTTCTCCAATTTGTAGTCATTTTTGGTCTCTCATAATAGCTTTTTGAAGAGTAGTTTGGAGATGCCTTGTTCCATGAATATTGACAAGTATTCCATCTTATTCCTTCATAATGTTGATATCGCCCTTCTTGTCTTCCTTTAAATGTTTCTTGGTAATGAGGGTGTCGATACGGTTTCACATTTGATGGTCTTCCTTCACTCTGCACATGCATTTCATCTATCTTCTTTTCAATGACAATGGAATCCTCGATCATCTTTGTTTGGTATTTGATTACTCTAGCCTTCAAGATAATACCATCATATTTGGAATGTACATCCTCTAGATGGAGTTCAAATTATTCAAGTATATTATGTTGACCTTCTTAAATCTTGTCTTATTTCTCTTTTTGAAGCTGCAATGTGATCCCATCTAACAAATTTTGACGTCCTTCTTCAATTCTGGATTGTATTTATGATTTTACCTCATTAGTATTTAAGGATTCCTCAACCTTCATGCAAATTTCATCTTCCAGTCTTTTGGTATATTCTTCATCCAAGATCCTTCTTTCTTTTTTATTTTGACAACTCTTCTTTTCTTCTTTCAATCTATTGACCTCATCCAATAGTTTTTTATTATGGATTCGTAATCTACATATATCTTCATCTTTCTTTTCAAATATTCCCTTGACTCATCATTTTCCCACTTTTATTTACTATTATTTTATTGCTTTAAGTTCTTAACCTCCTTAATGAGTGATTCATTAAGGGATCGTATCGTAGATAGCTCCTCACCCTTATTCTTAATCTTTTCCTTTCCTTCTTTCAATTCATCTTGAATTCAATACAATTCTTCCATTTTTGTATCCCTAATCCATTTATCTGAGAAGAGTTTTTCAAATTCTTCCCATGTGTAGTGCCATCTAGTATTTTGATCAACACTCATCCACCACTTCCAAACTTCATCAAAAAAATAAATTATTTCCTTCAAAGGAGTCATATTATATTCTTTTACCAACCTCAACCATTCCATAGGATTGATTTCATATTTATCTTCATCTCCTATAAATTTATGTATTTCCATTGATTATTAATTGAGGTCTAATCCCAACCCTCAAATAACAACTTCAATATATTTAGGATAAAAATCTCAAATAGTTGTAATATGTGTTCCAATATTCTCTTCTATGTGTTATCTTTCCAATGGATTTTGAATCAGCTCAATCGGACATTCCAATCAAAAGTTATGATAGTTTTAAGTGAACGTACCTTTGAAACCATGATTAAGAGTCTTTCCTCCTGACCAACCTTACTTATGATGTATATTTTCAATTCCGACCCTTCTCAGTCTCAAATTTCAGCCTATAGTACTCTTAAACTTCTTCCCTGCAGTGCCACGGGTCTTACCAAAATTTGATGTGCCAAGTGGAAGTTATGGTAACTTCCCCACACCTTGTTGATGTTTGGCCTTTCCAGGAGATCTCACTTGTATAGTGTGCCTCGTGCACAATAATTGATATAAATTCTGAAAATTGTACCAAAAATACTACTAACTATCCACTATCCAATTCAATTGGTCTCACTCAATTTGGATACTCTAGGAATAAGTTATGATTTTTTTACTTGGAACACATGTTTGAGACTAGTCAATAGGACTAGTTAGATACCTTATCTTACACAAGGTGTATCTACAAAATTTGGATGACCCATAAGATGAAATTTTTATCACATATACCTTGATAATTTCTATGAATATCCTCCTAGTTTCAGGGTCTGAAACTTCACAGAAAAAAATTTATAGTGAAAATTACGCGATGCCTAAATTCATGATGATTCTAGAACCCTATCTTACATGGGCTATATCTCTGAAAGTATAAGGCCGAAGGAGATGAAATTTTAACCCAACGTACCTTGATCAGTCTAATAAATATCCTCCAAGGGGTTCCCTCTAAAACTTTGTAGAAAAAAAAATTATAGTGAAAATTACAAGGTGTCTAAGATGCAGCAGCGAAACTCTAAGACCTTGAGCTCTGATACCAAATGTTATGATCCAAATACTCAAAATATCAAAAAATAATATAAGTACACACCATGTACAAAATTTCAACGTGCACCACAAATCCAATATAGATAACTTACACAATAACTCAAATAATAGGGGAACCCCCTCCCAATAACCAAATATCATTCATACTTCACAATTCCATCCTAGTAATCAATACATGATGTCTTATATATATCTATTCACACTTGCACATGAGGCCCCTTTATCACCAGGCCAACCCTATTTCTGGTTCAAGTTTCATAATCAAATACCATATATTGTGCTCTGATACCAAATGTTAATGAATACAGGATCTCTTATATATAACTATTCACACTTGCACATGAGGCCAATTTATCACTAGGTCGACCCTATTACATATGTATTTACACATTAAATGTATATTTAGGCCCATATATGTGTCCCCTTGGGGTCACATCATATACATTTAGCCATATATATACCCCCCTTGGGTCATAACAAGGCGAGTCATAGGGATGGGAAAATCATCTCTAGGGGTTAGTATATGGGTACTTAGAAGAGTTGATATATATATAATCCGGATTTATGTAGGAACACAATGAAATGCAGAAATACACATAAACATAGAGATGCAGCGGAAATAAGACTTCATTTCATTAATAAGAAATGACTGAAATATGCTTACAGACATAATGGAAATAAACTAGCTAGGGCGTTGGTAGCTTATCTCTGAGAAGAGATGTGGCGGCTACTAGCCTCTGAACTATGTTACAATGAGGCCCGAAGGCCTATTATTATTGGGAAACAATGGAAAACCCTAAACATCCAAATACCTAACCCTAGGAGATGAAACACCAAGACTATGGGCCCTGTTTGGGTGAGTTGGTACATCAACTTCCCGGGGACGTAACTTTGGCATACGATCTCCATTTGACGCGTTCTATACCTCGTTAGAAAGATCTATCTGAGGACTACAACTTTTGGGTGGGAAACACAATCCACAATACTTGTTGCTCCCTGTTTTCCCAAAAAACGTCGTTTAAGGCCTCAAAACGGCTCTGGAAGTTCAGGACCCGAAAAACTGCTAAAAATAGTAAACTGTGCGAAAACTGAAAAACTAAAAGAAACAATGGTGGGGGTCTAAGTGGAATAGGTGGGTGGCCACCAATATCCACCTGGATCATTCCTCCCCTCTTAGGAAGAAATGGTCCCCATTGCGTTGAGTTCCTCCATGAGATGAGGAAACTTCTGCTGAACTTGGTCCCTGGTGAGCCATTTGCCTTGGTGAAGGAGTTGGCCTGCTTTAACAACTCGATATAGCGGTATCCTTTGTTTTCGGGTGTGCTTGATCTGTGTATCGATGATCTGATCAGTTCTGGCTTGTTCCATGCAGTATGGATTTAACTCTGTTGGTGTGAGTTGTTCTGCCATGTCGGATGTGTCTAGTAGAGGTGGAAAGTAGGACCGAAGGCAGTCCACATTGAACACTGGGTGTAGACCAAGGAATGGTGGAATGCTGAGCTCAAAGGCATTTTCCCCTACAGCCTTGGTGAGGGTGTACGGCCCATATCGGAGGGGACGAAGCTTGCAGTGGGGTCCAGCGAGGCGCTCCTTTTGCAAATGCAGCCACACTTTGCCGCCCACTTGGAAGTTGTGTGGCACTCGATGTTGATCATGTCGTTGCTTGTACTTAACATTGGCTCTGTCCAAGATGTCATGAACCTGTTGGCGGATGTGTTGAATGTGCTCAATGAAGTTGTTTGGCTTATCCGCCTCAGACTAGACATGAGTTGAATCTTCCTGAGTAGACACAAATGGCATGGCTATGTCAATGGGACATAGTGGTTGGAATCCCAAGCCCACTTGAAAGGGGTTGTTGTTGGTTGAGCTATGGAGAGCTCGATTGTAGTTGTGTTGTACATAGGGGAGGCTCTCATCCCATGTGCACGGATGCTTTGAATTGTACATGCGCAGAATGTGTACGATCATCCGATCGACGACCTCTGTTTGGCCATCAGTTTGCGGATGGAAAGTTGTGGACTTGGTGAGCTTGGTGTCCAACATCGACCAGAGGCTAGACCAAAATGTATTGAGGAACCTACCGTCCTGATCTGAGATGATAGACTGTGGGATCCCAAAGTGTACCCACACTCGTTCAAAGAAGAGTTTAGCAGTGGCTTCTGCTGTGATATTCTTCTTGCAGGCCATCATAATGGACATCTTCGAGAATCGGTCGACGACCACAAAAATACAGTCATTGCCATGCTTAGTAGAAGGAAGGCCCGACATGTAATCCATAGAGATGTATTCCCAAGGTCGACTGGGGGTAGGAAGCGGAGTATAGAGGCCTTGCTTCTTGATGGTCGGTTTGGCAATGGCGCAAGCAGTGCAGGACTTGATGTACTTCCCGACATCTTGTCGAAGGTTCGGCCAATAGAAATACTTTTGCAGCACTGCCACGGTTTTCTCGACCCTGAAATACCCAACGACCCGACTGTAGTGCGCCTCCCAAATCATCTTGGCACGCTCGCTTGAAGGAACACAAAGGTGTCCCAGGTGACAAAGAAGGGCATCCTGGAGGTGAAAATTGGGAACTTCCTTACCCTCCAAGAGTGTATTGTATGTGTGGCCGAATTCTGGATCACTTGTGTAGAGAAGCGGCCAATCGGAAGTCTCGTGCCCACAAGAGTTGAGCATAGTGGTTAGCGCCACGATGGGTGGTCGACTGAGGCAGTCTGCAACATTATTGGTGCTGCCTTTTTTGTACTTAATGTTCAA
>ML787285.1:316973-340005 GCA_009831015.1 Picea engelmannii | reverse complement strand
CAGGATGTCGTCCATTAGCCTCATGAAGGTTGCAGGGGCATTCGTCAACCCGAAAGGCATGACCAACCATTCGAAAAGGCCCTCCTTGGATTTGAATGCAATCTTCCACACATCAGAGGGTTCGATTGGTACCTGGTGATACCCAGACTTCAAGTCGATATTGATGAAATATTTTGGCCCCTTGAGTTGGTCCAGAAGGTCATCAATCCGTGGGATCGGGTACCTATTCCAGACAATGATCTTGTTCAGTGCCCGACAGTCAATGCAGAGTCTCCAAGTCCCATCCTTCTTCTGCACCAATACGATCGGGCTCCCACAGGGCGATGAACTCGACCGGATGTGACCTTTCTGCAACAGCTCCTAAATCTACCTCTTGATTTTGTCATTCTCCAGGACAGAGCATCGGTAGATGGGTCCATTGGGCAACGACGCACCTGGGGTTAGATCGATGGGGTGCTTGAGCTGGCAGTGTAGAGGCACCCCTGTGGGGGAGGTGAAGATGTCCTCATACTCCTCCACAACCTTATCCATCTGTTGTTTTCGTGCAGCGGGGCCTTGTCTGGAGATCATGGACACAGTCTTCCTCTTTCCCTGAGGGCGGATCATCAGGAAAAAGAATTTCCTGGTTTTGGAAATGAGCTTACTGCATTGTTTTGCAGTTACCAAAGAGATGGTGGTAGGCGGTGCTATCTCCGGTATCATGTACATCGTATTGCCCAAAGTGATAATAACAGCACGAGGCCTGGACTCATACACAACATGTTGCTTCCACAAGTGAGGTTGGCCTAATAATACATCAGAAACGTCAAGAGGAGCAATGTCACATAATACCTCATCCGTGAAGGGCTTGATGTTGTAGGGAAGGTGACATTGTTGACTGACGCGAAGGTCTCGTCCTTGGTGAAACCACCCGATGGTGTATGGTTGTGGGTGTGTTGTGGTTGGCAAGCCCAACCACTTCACGACCTCTACCGAGATGAGGTTCTTCTGGCTCCCACTGTTGACAATGAACAGAAACGGGGAACCCTTTACCCACATCTTGGAATGGAAGAGACGCTCTGCCTCCTCTAGATCTTTTGGTTCCTCCTTCTGGATCTTCATGGTGGCAACGGTGGCATTGGGCTCCGCATCGATAATCTACTTCCCCCTGTCATTCCCCTTGTCAGGTTCTGATTCAGAGTCAGAGCATGCATCCGATTCAGAAGCCTTCAACTCGGCTACCAGTGACTGCTTGGCCCGACACTCACTTGTGGTGTGAGTGGAATTCTTATGGAACTCACACCACTTCCCCGTGTCCTTTTTTGGCTTCGTGGTGTTCTTTGCTTGTGGCTTTTGTGGGTTGTCCTGGGCTGCCCCGCCTTGGCTTGGTCCTTTGTTCTGCGGTTTGGGAGTACCTTTCCCTTGCTTCTGATTTGCAGACCCAAAGTCTCGCTTCTTCTCTTTGAACTTCTGCTCAATCTTGGCAGCATATCGGTATGCCACACCAAGTGAGGAGATGTCGAGGAACTCCATTTCCTCCTGAATGTATATGTGCAGACAACTGTCGTACTTTAACACCAAATGTTTCTCTGAATCTTTGATACCCAACTTTGTGCGTAGGGTATGAAACAGATTCGTCATCTCATGCACATCTTGGTCCCTTTGTTGCCGCAACGTAGTCCATTGTATGTATTTGTCCTCATAGCTCCCCACGGGATAATATTGTTCCTTGATGGTGTCTCAGAAAGAATTCCAAGTAGGTGCGGCCGAGAACAAAGAGGGTTTTCCCTCGCCCTCTTGCTCCGAGTAGGTTTCCCACCAGTCCTTGACATGGGGGGCGGCTTTGAGGAGTGCGAAAATAATCTTTTCTCGGTCGGAAAAGTCATGAACCAAGAAATATCCTTCTAACAGATTCAACCATCTATCTACGGCATCTGCATCTATTTGGTCGTCAATCATGGGAATGTCAAAGTTTACTTGTACATTAAAAGGAGTGGCACCTCCAGAGTGGCTTCTGGATGTCGATGCGCCGCCAGTCGGAATCCGTTGAAGAATCTGGGCAAAGTTGTCCATCATCACATTCCTTTGTTTCTCGAGGGCCTCCTCGAGCAACATTTTGATAGGATCTCATGCTCCCTCATCTTTCTTTTCTTCCCCCATGGGCGGTCGTCGGGGTTTGCGAGGCTGATCTTGCAAAGGTTCAACCAGATCGAACCCCAACTCCTTATACCCTGATCTCGTTGGGGACATGCAAAGAAGGATCGAGAATGAGCAGACCGCTCTGATACCACTAATTCGGATTTATGTAGGAACACAATGAAATACAGAAATACACATAAACACAGAGATGCAACGGAAATAAGACTTCATTTCATTAATAACAAATGACTGAAATATGCTTACAAATGACTGAAATATGAGGCTCGAAGGCCTATTATTATTGAGAAACAATGGAAAACCCTAAACATCCAAATACCTAACCCTAGGAGATGAAACGCCAAGACTATGGGCCCCGTTTGGGTGAGTTGGTACATCAACTTCCCGGGGACGTAACTTTGGCATACGATCTTCGTTTGACGCGTTCTATACCTCGTTAGAAAGATCTATCCGAGGACTACAACTTTTGGGTGAGAAACATGATCAATATTCCATATCGATCCTCGTTTTCCCAAAAAACGTCATTTAAGGCCTCAAAACGGCTCCAGAAGTTCAGGACCCGAAAAACTGCTAAAAATAGTAAACTGTGCGGAAACTGAAAAACTGAAAGAAGAAATGGTGGGGGTCCAAGTGGAATAGGTGGGTGGCCACCAATATCCACCTGGATCAATATAAATTGGAAACTATGACTAAAGTATTTAGGGAAATAAAACCACTCATGTTATCAAAGTGCACAGTGGAAGAAGGGTACAAGTGTAAAGCATTCAGTTGACGAAAGAATTAAGGTTCATTCACCCTAAAGGGTGCCAATGGAGAAATACGACATTCCATTAAGAGTAGATTGGTCTTGGGCGGACAGAACGAGACTTCACAAATAATTACTCAATGAAGTAAAGAGTTTCCAAAAATTGATCCAAGCCAATGGACAACTAGACATAATAGCAAAGGGTACTATAATATGAATTCTAACAGAGATTACATCACCAAATTAGAATTAATTGTGATACCACGAAATGTTGGATGGACCAATTGAAGCTACAACTAGGTGAGAAATATAGTTGACTCCTGTAGAGTAGTTATTTATGGGGTTGCAATACTAGTAGGATATATGGTTGGGATTGCAAGATGACCAAGTTGGATTTAGTTGGAAAGTGTTTAGATAAGGGAGCAACATTGTGCAAATGAGTAGAGTGACAACATGCAAGGCTACAAGAATCCATATGGATTTAAGTACAACCTCATAAACACAAGAAGCTTGAATAGATATGCACTAGAGAGCATACTAAGAAGTGATGTAGAATACATATAGGAAAGATAGAATGCATATGCACTAGTAGGCATGTTGAGAGTGAATGCTTGGTGCATATAAATGTGCATTAGTGCATATGGAAATTCTCAGGCATACATATAAGATGAATATAGACTAAGAGTGGTTTGTTGTTATATATATATAAAGCAATGATGTTATGATAGTCAAAAGTTACTAATTATGGATTATGTATCCAAGAAAAAGGTTTATAGCATGGTTGAAGTTGTTGATGATGACATTGAATATGACAATCATGCATATAAATACAAAATGAGGATGGTAAAATGCTAAACAAGAGGTTGGTGAAGGGATCCTGTGAGCCTCTACGAGATACCAACTGATCAAGTAACATCAACTAAATTGATTGCAACCATGCAGGTATGAATTTGGTGACTTGTGATGCATAAATTCTTAAGGGAATTGAGGTAAGGGTTTCCTCAATTAAAATTCAATATTTGAATTGATGTGTATTATGAGCATGACACTCCATAATCCATTAGATGAGGTAAAGGTAGAGGACCTTGAATATATAGAGGTTATATAATGTTGGAATGCAATCATATGAAATATTAATGGCATGTCATGTTATATTGGTTATGAATTCATAACCAAGGCAGGTCGGGAGATATACTCTTGTTATACAATAGATGCTAGAATAGCTAGCCATGTGTGAGGTTATAATGTGGTTGGATATGGAAAGGTTATAGTGCTACACAAGTATCAAATGCTATTACTACTTAAGGTTGATGTTTTGGACTGCAACCTCTTTACCGACACTAAAGAACACCAAAGGATTATATTCTGGATGATTTGTTTGGGTTGAAGAGGAAGGTATCCAAATGGTCAAACAAGTAACAAGGAGGAGTCTAGATGATGTGTTGATGCATTGACTAGACCTTCCAACTCACCATGGTGGAATACATGATATAGATTTGTGGTATTCCATAATCAATGCATGAAAGCATTTCATAGATGTGACCATGATTATTGGCACACCAATTTATTGGTGGAAATATTTGATTGCATTATGAAAGTTTTGGTGTGATAAATATGCATATATAAGGAAGTATAGTTTCATTCCATTTGATATGATTAACAACCGAAGGTGATTCGATTATTAGTATGATATAATTCAAAGATCACTTAATGGGTTGTTGTGAATGTTGCAATAAAAGGATGATTTGCATGGATACTCTTAGTTTGTTTGGTTGATTGAAAATTTAGATAGATTGCATGTAGAATGGTCTTAGATATGGAAATGAGTGTGAGTCCATAATGAATACTGTGTGCTAGACATGCAAGAGAAAAACATTATGAGAAGGAATATCATACTCGACATGTGATGAATGTTGAAGTTGGAAGGCTCGAGAAGAATCCCATTGTTATCACACTAGAACCCTATGATTGCCATAAGTTATTGGATACAAACTATTGGTGGATGTCTGGTAGTAAGTTGCCACTCTCCTTGCACGTGAAAACCTTGGCAAATTACGGATTACCCGAAGGACTTTGTAGCATAGAAGGGGATGCCTACACATGGAGGGTGAGTATAGCAAGGAAGAGGCAAGTTAAGGATGCATGTGGTCAGAATCATGAGGTTGTGTTCAAGGATGAATTATTACTCGTGGCATCTTGGTGAAGCATAGAAATAGCCATACATATAAGAATTCGATAATGACTGCAAAATTATTTTCGAATACATGATGAAATTTTAGAGTTGAGAGCTCCTATGGATAAGATAATTGTTGCATGATAATGTCTATAATATGTATGTTTTCTTTATTACTGTTATAGGAGAAGATGAAGAACGAAGACATGAATTGAGTACTGAGAAATAAGAACACAGAGAGATGGTGGATTCCAAAGAAAAATGAATACAATACTAGCTACAACCATAAGGAAACAAAGCTCGAGAATAAAGTGAAAGGACAAGTAAAGTCCAAGGGACTTATTATAGCTCGGAAGAAGCAAAGTGGGAGATGGAAGATTCGATGCATGAGGCATACCCACAACTATTTTGAAAATTTCGAGACTCCATTATTGTAGTTGGATTTTCTGGAGCCACAACTCTGAGACTTCCTAGTCATCTTGTGCTCGAACTGATCCGGCAGGATCTTTTCAATGATTATGGTTGAGTTTTAAACTTGCATGAATAATTTAACCATTTGAGAATTTAATGAAAGAATGAGGAAAGAAGAGGATTATGACATTCAAAACACATATGCAGATCTGAAAAGCATCATAAACATCAAACCATAAGAACGCAGGTTGAAAACGGAGTTCGGCACAATGTTTGCCTACGTCTCCGGGCCTTTTTCCTGTGGGGGAGACTTCTTTATTTCTGCTCAAGTGCTCAAAATTACATCTCAGCAATGCCCAAAGGCTACAAGACTGATCTGGTCTTGTTGTCCCAGATCTCAAGAACCCTGCAAAAGAAACGGCATGCAAAACTGATGCTCCAAGCTCCCAGAAACGATCCGACGGCGTTTCCACCTCAAGGGCTTCCCTGCAACAAACTGACTTTGGCTTGGCTTTCCTTCAGCATAAATCTGCTCTGAATGACTCCCCTTGGCCTCAAACAGGCCTGGTTTATATAGCAAAGGAGTTGGTTTCACATCCCCAACTTCCTCCAAGAATCTGGCCTCCAAAAATGCCCAATATCCCCCAAAAATGGAAGAAAACCAACAAAAATAGGCAATATAAATTAAACAAAACCAAATTCTATTAATAAAAAACCCACTTTATATGGTATTTGGGCGTTAGGCCCCCAAATGCTGGGCGCGGCCCCCCTTTACGCGGTCATATGGGTGGCCATGTGGCCAAGCGCAAGGCGTTGGCCACCCCACTCTCGCACCTGCTCCCGGGATTCTCGGTCATATGGTATTTTCATAGGCCCACGGGTTAACAATGTTAACAAACTCCGCGTGTTTTGTGGTTGGTTCCGGGTCATATGGAACTTTGACCGGGACCCGAGGGCTAGTGCTAACCGCTCCCCCATACTCCACGCCAATGGTTATGTTGAACGGTCACGTCGTGGTATGGTTATGTGGCGAGGGCTGGGGCTAGGCCCCGGCCCTTTTGCCGCCTGTTTGATCCGTGAACAAATTTTAAAACAATTTTACGCCAAATACATAACAAGTACTGCCCGCTGCCATGTTGGTTAGCCCAATTTCGTTAGTTCATAACCGGAGAGGAGGTCGCCGGTTCGACCCCCGTGCACGCCAAACTAATTTTTGTATATAAACCATCGAACCAATGACGGGGTGCCACGTGGCAGCCCAGGATTGGGCCACGTGGCACCCTTACCAACCAACCGAAACGTGCCACGTGTCAGCCTGTCATTGGCCCACGTGTGTGCCACATCAGCCGCCATACTGCCACTTGTCTCCCTACCATGCTGCCATGTCATATGCCGTACTGACCAGTCATCTGCTGCGTGTCTGCCCCATCAGCGTGCCACGTCAGCTGCTGACGTCATCCTGCCACATGTCACCCTGTGAGTGGTGACACGTGTCACTTCCGTACAGGTCCAATCGTACACCGAAAAGGCCAAATCCACCTGACACGTGTCACGTCCTGGTGATGCCACGTGTCCTCCGTACGATCTGCCACGTGTTGCCTCCTGGTTGGCCCACGTCAGTTGTACGGACATGCCACGTGGACTGTACGGACTGTACAGTCATCCCCTTTTTTGCCTGTTTGACTTTTCGGACAGAACACGATATCTTCTCCATACGGACTCCGTTTGACGAAGTAAATATACCACCGGAATCAGGAAGACGAGACGGACGCAATGGCATAGGTTTCGTCGCATTCCGAGCACTTTCATTTTTGAGCATTTTTCAAGCCCGATCAGGCTTCTGGATCCGTTTTCGGATCACGAACCCTGGAAGGTAAGTGGGACATCCTGAGGAACTACAGAGCAGAGAAGGGAGTACACTTCCTTGGGTTGTGAAGGTTGAGGGGAATGATAGATTGTTGGTTGGAATTGCTATAGAAATCATTAAACTATGGAATTATTGAGTATATCCTTGTAAAAATCGGTATAGATACATACACATGTATGGTGATGTGCATTAAAGAGGGTGCAAAAAATAATGGGAAGGAGATTGTAACACCCTAGTTTTAATCCCATATAATTGTAATGTAACTATGCATATATGATTTCGGTTGTGAGATGAGAAATATGACCAAGATTCTATCTATGTAAATTGTATATCAAATTTATTAAATACTAATACATCATTGGTTGTAAAACAAGCAGGACGATAACATTGGGGAGCTATGAATCCACAAGAGACGGGGTTAAAGGTGGTTTCAAGGGGAATCCCACATGCCTAGAATCCCATGCCATTTCCTAAATCAATTTTTCATTAACCATATAATCCTCCTTTGACTTATTAGAGCCAATTATGGAATGCTTGTAATAGGTGTAACACACCCACTACGGGAACTAATATTTTTCGGCTTTTTTCCTCCTTTTCACCAAGGAATAGAATCCTTGAATTCCTACGAGGTTCTAGCATAGGCTAGGTCTTCCAATCGGGGCCTTCACCACACCAACTCACTGGTTCTTTCGTGGAAGATTCGTCGTGTACAACTCACGCACCAACTGTAGGATTTACTCCCATGTGTCTGTCGGTTGTGACCTCGGGCTAAGCCAAGAGGCTCCTTTCGCATTTCGAGACTTCGGAAACCGGGAGATTGAAATGCGAGGGAGTCGAGTTCTTCAACTCCCCAAACCCCGAAACCCGGAATTCTATTCACACCAAACCGCTTCGGGATTTCACCTACCGGGACTTCGCGTACTGGGATTTCGTGATGCATGAAGACGAAGGTTCCTTCCCTTCAGTTTCCCAGGTGCCGCAACACCGAAACCCCTATATCCACTAATCTCATTTTGAGGTTTCGCAAGTCGGGACTTCACGATACGCGAAGGAAGGAAACTTTCCCTTGGGTTTTCCGGGAGCCGAAACTCTGAAACGTCGATATATGTATATATATATCTAATACTAAGCTCATGTCGAGGGTGTCGCAAGTCGGGGTTTCCCGACCACCGAGTACAAGGGAACTCACCCTTGGGTTTCCCGGGTGCCGAAACACCGAAACATCCAAACTCTAGACACACTATGTCATTTCAGGGTTTCGCAAGTCGGGATTTCGGGACTGGTGAGTACAAGAAATTGTCCCTTGGGTTTCCCGGGTACCGAAACATCCAAACTCTAGACATACTATGTCATTTCGGGGTTTCGCAAGTCGGGATTTCGGGACTGGCGAGTACAAGAGACTATCCCTTAGATATTTCGGGTGCTGAAACACCGAAACACTGTATCTCATCCGCTTTATTATCATTTCAGGGTCTCGCAAGTCGGGATTTCGGGATATGCGCAGACAGAAGGTCTCACACTTAGGTTTCCTGGTTGCTAAAACTCCAAAACACCAAGACTTATCCACGTTAGACTATTTCGGGGTTCCACATATCAGGATTTCGCGTCTGGCGAGGACAAGGAAACTCACCCTTGGATTTCCCGGTTTTCAAAACTCCGAAGTTCATATATATACGCTAAGCTCATTTCGGGGTTTCACAAGTCGGGATATCGTGATGTGCGATGACAAGTGGTCTCGCATCTGGGTTTTCCGGGAGCCGAAACTCTGAAACGTCGATATATATATATATATATATATATAACGTTAAGTTCATTTCTGGGTTTCGCAAGTCAAGAATTCGTGACATGCGAATACAAGGAAACTTGCCCTTGGGTATCTTGGGTGCCAAAATGCCGAAACACCAAGCTCTAACCACGCTATACCATTTCGGGGTTTCGCACATCGGGATTTCACGACATGCGAAGACAAGAAAACTTGCCCTTGGGTATCCCGGGTGTCGAAACGCCAAAACACCAAACTCTAACCACGCTATACCATTTTGGGGTTTTGCAAGTCGGGATTTCGCGACACGTGAAGACAAGAAAACTTGCCCTTGGGTATCCCCGGTGCCGAAATGTCGAAACACCAAACTCTAACCACGCTATACCATTTCAGGGTTTCGCACGTCGGGATTTTGCGATATGCGAAGACAAGAAAACTTGCCCTTGGGTATCCCGAGTGCCAAAACGCCGAAACACCAAACTCTAACCACGCTATGCCATTTCGGGGTTTCGCACGTTGGGATTTCGTGATATGCAAATACAAGAAAACTTTCCCTTGGGTATCTCGGGTGTCGAAACGTCGAAACACTAAACTCTAAGGAAACCATTCTTTCTGGTGCAAGGTTTCCAAACTTAGGCCATAAAATCCTTGAACGAATTCTTGGGTAATTATCACCAGGCTTGGTGACATGACTGAAAGGCCTTCTTAAATTATCGAGCTATGAAATCTGTGACAGGGGTGAGGTAAGCTTAAGTATTTATTTAAAAATGGTAGTCCCTTCCAGAGACTCACTCCGGCTCTGGAATATGATGGAGCTTCCTAGAAGAAGGTGCCTTCGGGAAAACAAACCAGGGCATATCATGGGTTGTGAACATGGGACAACTCTCCAGAGGACAAGCTCGAATCTGAACTTATACCTTCTATACGTAAATTGATTATAGTCATATGAGTATAAGCATGCATTCATTGTTGTTGATCGAAATACCAGGCAAACACTTCTATACAGAAATCAATCATTTATAAGTGTACAAACATGAGTATGCATCCATTATATTTAATTCAAGATGCGAGATGTAAACACTTATCAAAAAGAACACCAAGTGTGGCACGACTGCTGAGAGGGGTGCTCGTTTCCACCCAACCGTAGGCTCAGCATCTCCAAATGGATTTACCACTAGCCACCCCCGAGCTAGACCACGATGCTTTGAGACTCAGTCTCTTACTTCCCGCTTGTCGGAAGTCCAGGACGAAGGTTACCCTCCTTCTCCTCTGCTCACTTAAGTGCTAGCCTATAAGTGAGCAGACCTCCTTCCATCATCTGGTAGCCTCCATATTTTATCCCTATGGGTTCTTGCTACAGGTACGAGGTCACGGTCTGGAAGAATGTGTCTATCTCTTGTGCATTTCTGACTCTTTCCTTGACATTCGTTTCACAGGTGCTTACCGCTGCTAGGTGAATTGTTTCCATGCTTCTGCTAAGGGCATCAACCACCCTATTTTCTTTTCCCTTAATATGTTTGATTTAAAAATCAAACTCGCTAAGGAGGGCCATCCATCTAGCTTGTCTGGCATTAAGCTTTGGTTGGTCAAACTTATATCGCAATCCACAGTGGTCTGTCATAAGTACAAATTTTCTTCCCAGAAGGTAATGCCTCCACATTTTCAAGGCGTGCACTATGGCGGCCAGCTCCGGATCGTGGGTCACATAGTTGACTTCGTGCTCATTCAATTTTCGGGATTCATAGTAGATCACACTTCCTCCCTGCATAAGGACTCTTCCGAGCCCTTCCTTACAGGCATCTGTGCACACGAGGAAGTCAGCTTCGGAATCGGTGATCTTTAGTACGGGTGCGTGGGTCAGTAGATGTTTCAAAGTTTGAAATCTTTCTTCACATTTTTGTGTCCACGTGAATTTTGTCCCCTTCTTCTGGAGGGTAGTGATTGGACTCCCAATCTTGGAGAATCCTTTTATAAATCTCCTATAGTATCCTGCCAAGCCCATAAAGGATCTGATATCTGAAACGTCCTTCAGGGTAGGCCATTCCATGATAGACCTGATCTTATCAGGGTCTACCGCTACCCCTTCTTCAGATAGGACATGGCCCAAGTAATGTATCTGCTTCTAGAAAAAGTCACACTTGCTAAATTTGGCATAGAGTTGATGTTCTCTTAGAACTTGAAGCACAAGCCTAAGGTGTTCCTCATGTTCCTCTCTATTCTTGGAGTAAATTAATATGTCGTCAATAAAAACCAACAAAAATTTGTCTAGGAATTTGCTGAGCACATTGTTCATCGAGCACATAAAAGTGGCAGGGGCATTGGTCAATCTGAATGGTACTACCACAAACTCGTAGTGACCATATCTCATCCTGAAGGCAGTTTTATGGATGTCTTCGCCCTTGATTCCGACTTGATGGTATCCAGATCTCAAGTCAACCTTCGAGAAGATAGAGACACCTCCCAATTGATCGAACAAGTCATCGATCTTGGGTAAGGGGTACTTGTTCTTTATGGTTACCTTATTGAGTTGTCTATAATCTATACACAGTCGAAGGGTACCGTCTTTCTTCTTCACAAACAGGACTGGTGCTCCCCATGGAGACACACTGGGCTGGATATAGCCTCTATCCATCATTTCTTTCAGTTGTAATTTAAGTTCAACTAGCTCAGGTGTGCTCATCCTGTAGGGTGTCCTAGACACTGGCACTACTCCTGGTGCAAGTTCTATTGACAAGTCGATATCCCTTCTCGAAGGTAAACCCGATACCTCTTCTGGAAATACATCTTTGTATTCTCTCAGTGTGGGGGGGTCTTCGAGGCTTGGTTTGTCACCTTCAATTGTTTTCAACATCTATATTGCATATAGTGGGCATCCTTTTCTGCAATACTTTCTCATTTGAAGAGATGATATTTGTCTCACCGAGACAAGTTTTTGGATTCCTTGGAGGGTTATTTTTCTTCCTTCTTCTCTTACACATTCCAAGGTTTTATGGTAACAATCCAGTTTGGCTTTATGGGTGGCTATCCAGTCCATACCAATCAACAGATCATACGATCCCAAGGGTAATATGTTAAAGGTTGCTTGGGTGGGGAATTCGCCCATAATGAATTGGCAGGCTGGTATGACCTCCGCTACCCTTCTTTTGGTGCCAGTGGCTAACTATACAAACCATGGCTTGCTGTTTTTATGTGGTTGTAGTTTACATTTATCAACAACCTTAGGGGCTATATAACTCAAATTTGAACTAGGGTCAATCAGAATAGACACTAGATGGTTGGTGATCATACCTTTGATTTCCACAACTGAAGCTTGGTGGTCAGCTTGGTTATTATCCAAGGCTGCATAAATTTGCGGTACGCCCCTGGCCACGTTATTGACGGTGGTAGCTTCTTGAACGTTGTAAATTCTTTGGTTATTTTGTTGTCGGTGCGGGCAATCCCTCAATAGATGTTCTTCTCCACAACCCCACCATTTCAAAGGTTCTCTCTTTGGGTTATCAGTCTTTACTGGGGCAGATCTAGAAATTTTATTTCCACTCAAGGAGGGAAAGTTTTGTTGGTGTACACTTCAGGCTGGGAAGCTCATCCTTGAGTTCTTTTTATAGTCCTTAAATCTTGGGGATTTAAACCCCTTTTTCTGGAATCCCGAACTATTCTTCTGCTTCCAGCCTTCGCGAGGTCCTGTCCGATGCCCAAGTTGTTCATAACAATATATTGCCTTTCGTATAATATCTTATAGGGTATTTGGTTCGTCGAATTCAATCCTGTTCTGATAGTCCTTAGGTAGTCCACTGATGAATCGTTGCACCTTTTCCTTTTCTGCTTTTATGTAGGGTACATACCTCAGTAACCCGAGGAATCTGCTGACATATTCCTCTATGGTGAGTTGCCTCAGCTTGAGTTCATAGAATTCCTTAGCCTTTTCGTCGAAGTATTTTTCCGACAGATATTTCTTCCTGGAGTATTTCTCAAACCGTTCCCAAGACAGGTCTTCTTCGTGAATCCCTTTTACATTCTTAAGGTCTTCCCACCAAATGGAATCATTTCCATTCAATTTGAGGGTGGCTACTCGGGCCTTCAAGTTTTTTGAGAAATCATGGACTCTGAAATACTTCTTAGTCCGAGCAACCAGGCCTCCACTTCCTCTCCTTTCTTTATTTCAACGTCGAAGGAGGGTGGTTTGGACTTTTTGAACTCTTCAAGATTATGATTCTTGGAAAGTTTTCGCTTCTTTCGTTTTCTTTGGGAATGAGAACTAGTTCTACTGCTAGAAGATCCTTCTGAGTCACCAGCTTCCTTTCCAGAAGAATTGTTCGACGCTTGTCCCTTATCTCTGGGGTGGATCTTTCTCGAGGTGCTCCTCTCAGTGTGGCCATTGACATGACCACATTTATGTATCTCAGGTTCATGTTGCAATTGTCTTTGTATGTCGGATAAGCTCTGCAGTAAAACTGCATTAATTTTTGTTTGCTTCTCTTGCTCTTTTATCATCCTCTCGTTGTCAGCCTTGCAGCTCTGCAATTCGACTATGAGGCTCCTCACAGTC
The DNA here is from genome assembly GCA_009831015.1 of Picea engelmannii. NCBI lineage: Eukaryota > Viridiplantae > Streptophyta > Pinopsida > Pinales > Pinaceae > Picea > Picea engelmannii. The sequence continues at coordinate 326,365 of ML787285.1, read as the reverse complement.
TCAGCTAGATCTGGAGGGGTCCCTACCACCCCCCTTTCATCAGACTCTTCGTCTCTATTGTGGGATCCCTCCCCCACTTCATGGTGAGTCACCATTCTATACGCCTGTAATTTCCCGCGATTGATCTTTCGCTTGTGTGCAAAACAAAAGCGTTGGTTGTTAGTCAATATTTATATTCATTTATGACCATTCACCTGCACACACACACTAGGATTTTCATTCTTAACCTCGACTTGTGATTAAGGGGGTTAAGATAGAGCGTTACTCCTTTTAGGAGTACTCTGAATGGAGTCTCTGCGCAACCCGTTCATGAGCCCAAGCAGGCCAAGTGTTGTAACCATGCTCTGATACCAATTTGTAACACACCCACTACGGGAAATAATATTTTTCGGCTTTTTTCCTCCTTTTCACCAAGGAACAGTATCCTCGAATTCCTATGAGGTTCTAGTGTAGGCTAGGTCTTCCAATCGGGACCTTCACCACACCAACTCACTGGTTCTTTCGTGGAAGATCTGTCATGTACAACTGACTCACCAACCGTAGGATTTACTCCCATGTGTCCATCGGTTGTGACCTCGAGCTAAGCCAAGAGGCGCCTTTCACATTTCGGGACTTCGGAAACCAGGAGATAGAAATGCAAGGGAGTCGAGTTCTTCGACTCCCCAAACCCCCAAACCCGGAATTCTATTCACACCAAACCGCTTCGGGATTTCACCTATCGGGACTTCGCGTACTGGGATTTCGTGATGTATGAAGACGAAGGTTCCTACCCTTCAGTTTCCCAGGTGCCGCAACACCGAAACCCCTATATCCACTAAGCTCATTTTGGGGTTTCGCAAGTCGGGATTTCGGGACTGGCGAGTACAAGAGACTGTCCCTTGGGTTTCCCGGGTACCGAAACATCGAAACATCCAAACTCTAGACATACTATGTCATTTTGGGGTTTCACAAGTCGGGATTTCGGGACTGGCGAGTACAAGAGACTATCCCTTAGATATCCCGGGTGTCGAAACACCGAAACACTGTATCTCATCTGCTCTATTATCATTTCGGGGTCTCGCAAGTCGGGATTTCAGGATATGCGCAGACAGAAGGTATCGCACTTAGGTTTCCCGGTTGTTGAAACTCCGAAACACCAAGACTTATCCACGTTAGACTATTTCGGGGTTCCACGTATCGGGATTTCGCATCTGGCGAGGACAAGGAAACTCACCCTTGGATTTCCTAGTTGCCGAAACTCCGAAGTTCATATATATACGCTAAGCTCATTTCAGGGTTTCGCAAGTCGGGATATCACGATGTGCAATGACAAGAGGTCTCGCATCTGGGTTTCCCGGGAGCCGAAACTTTGAAACACCGATATATATATATATATATATATATATATATAAAGCTAAGTTCATTTCGGGGTTTCGCAAGTCGGGAATTCGCGACATGTGAATACAAGGAAACTTTCCCTTAGGTATCTTGAGTGTCGAAACACCGAAACACCAAACTCTAACCACGCTATACCATTTCGGGGTTTTGCACGTCGGGATTTCGCGACATGCGAAGACAAGAAAACTTGCCCTTGGGTATCCCGGGTGCTGAAACGCCGAAACACCAAACTATAACCACGCTATACCATTTTGGGGTTTCACAAGTCGAGATTTCGTGACATGCGAAGACAAGAAAACTTGCCCCTGGGTATCAAGTGTGCTGAAACATCGAAACACCAAACTCTAACCACGCTATACCATTTCGGGGTTTCGCACGTCGGGATTTTGCGATATGCGAAGACAAGAAAACTTGCCCTTGGGTATCCCGGGTGTCGAAACACCGAAACACCAAACTCTAACCACACTATACCATTTCGGGGTTTCGCACGTCGGGATTTCGCGATATGCGAAGACAAGAAAACTTTCCCTTGGGTATCCCGGGTGTCGAAATACTAAACTCTAAGGAAACCATTCTTTCTGGTGCAGGGTTTCCAAACTTAGGCCATAAAATCCTTCAACGGATTCTTGGATAATTATCACCAGGCTTGGTGACCTGACTGAAAGGCCTTCTTAAATTATCGAGCTATGAACTCTGTGATAGGGGTGAGGTAAGCTTGAGTATTTATTTAAAAATGGTAGTCCCTTCCAGAGATTCACTCCGGCTCTGGAATATGATGGAGCTTCCCAGAAGAAGGTGTCTTCGGGAAAACAATCCAGGGCATATCATGGGTTGTGAACATGGGACAACTCTCCAGGGGATGAGCTCGAATCTGAACTTATACCTTCTATACGTAAATCGATTATAGTCATATGAGTATAAGCACGCATTCATTGTTACTGATCGAAATACCAGGCAAACACTTCTATACAGAAATCAATCATTTATAAGTGTACAAACATGAGTATGCATCCATTATATTTAATTCAGCATGCGAGATGCATCCATTATATTTAATTCAAAATAGGAGTGATGTCGGCTGAAGATTGCATCACCATGACCATTGGTTGAATAGGATGCAAGTCAACGTGGTCAAGAGATGCATCACCCCTCAAAATAAGAGTGGTTTTAGTCGAAGATTACATCGGCACAACCATTTCATCAACCAAAGAAGGATTAGATTGGTGGGAAATCGAAGATGACTCAGAACTAGGAGGTCCAACATGGCACAAACGAGTTAGGTGATCTCCTTTGTAAAGTCTACAAAGGAAATTGGGATTATGTCCTATACATCTAGGATTCTCAATTGTATCAATTCCCCCAGCATGACTTGCAGTGGCTAGTGACATGCTCCCAGCATGACTTGCGGAGGCTAGTAGCAAATCTCTAACATGACTTGCAGAAGTTGGTGATGTTTGTGCAGTGTGACTAGTATTGAGTAGAGTTGTCTCCCCATCATGACTTGTAACGGCTAGTTGCATTTATTCAACATGACTTGCAGAGGTTTTTGACCTATCTCCAACATGACTAGAAGAGGTTGGTGATATGAAAGGCTATGAAGGTATCATTCCATATGGGGACACTTGCGAGGAGAAAGCGATGGGATACAGATTATCCATGTGAGGATATCCATTGCCCCGACTGCTCATGTTAGACAATTGAGCCCATCCTGATGTAATATCCGAGGTTGCAGGAGGATTTTCCATAAAAGAAGCATTCACGGGAAAAGGAATTATGGACGACGGATAGACAAACAAGATATATGAAGTAGAAACACTGCCCATATGTTCATTCCACCCTTGAAAATTATAGCTAGGATTGGGTCCAGAGGAAGGAGGATTCAAACCCCCCATCATAGGAAATGACTGAGGGATATGCCCCCACCAAATGGGAAAATATTACAAGGAGGCGACGTGTCCCCCGGCCCAAAACTAGCATCGACGTTGGATGTTGGAAAGGAGGATGAAATGTACGATGTCATATTCGACATACCAAAAGAGAAAGGATTAGAGGCCAAAGGCGTCGAATGAGTACTATAACAAGGCTTCCCTATCAAAAAGGTATCAGGGGGAACGAAATCGATGATGACGAGGTCATCCCATTCAAAAATATAAAAGGATACGTCCCTATGGACAAAGTTGAGCTCATGGAATCGGTAGCGTTAACTAAGGCAGTCATGGGGGATCCACCAACCATAACGGAGGTTGGAGTTGAAACAATACTCATAATAGGATGATCGTGAGCCTAAGCGGTGGAGATGTTTGTACCATGTTTATTAATTTATGCCTTTTAGGAGGCAGTTCGGTATCAAACCAAACTGTAGTAATTGATTCAAGAGATAACGAGACCGACGAGGAGGCTAGTCTCACTCCATGATGATTCAAAACTCGTGACACAAGGTAAAATGCTAAGGCCAACTAATATACAAAGAGCACACTCCTAAATAAAACTAGAAGCCAATGCATGCAAACAAGAGGAGATGGTTGAAAGGGACCTTCCGAACTTAAGAAGGTATGCCTCTCCCAGGAGGGGATAAGACGCCCGAACAATAGAGTGGAGGTAATAGAATCGGTTATAAGGACCCTTCTGGGATTCACAACGCAGTCAATTAGATTCCTCCAGAGGGAAAATCCTCCATAAAGTTTACGTGTTGTTTGATCCCTATCTGACTCAGGGTACCTACAGAATAACCCTTTCAAGCAACCTATGTAGATACCTAGGTCAAGCAACTATGGTCACCACGGTATGACCAATGCTCGGGCGAGTAGTCACAGGTCCAGTCCACCATATGGGCAGGGTAGAAAATCCAGAAATATCGAAAGCACGGCCTCTCATGGAGGTAAATGTACTAACGAAATCCCCAAATACGAATAGAACCCTAGAAATATCTCTGACGCTAATAAGGTATTAGAGGGCTATCTCTGCAACCAACTTCGTGCGACCTCGTGCTTAAATATGGTGTGAGCGGAGCCTCTTGAGGACACCAATTACACAATTGGTTTCACCACTCCCTGGTCAGACACATACGTTGATTTTTATAGCCTTGGTGAAGTTTACTCACAAAATCCTATTCCAAGGCCCTAGGTCCTACACTTGTTTCTATACTCTGAGAAATAAAATTGTTTCTAATCAATTTTAATTAGTCAACGTTAATTTTAATGGCTTCTTCTTACTCAAGAGGTGTGATCGAGAAACTGATGGTATAATGACTCAGCGTAAAATAAGTAAATATAAAAACATTGTTAAAGACTAGTCTTGATTTTCAAAGATATGGTATGCTTCTAAATGTTGTTATTAGAAAGAAATCTCTATAATTTCAATGAAGTGCAATCTTTCCAATCATGTCAAAACTAATGTAATGCATCCAAAAGTGCAAACGCTTTGGATAAAATGCAAAAAAACAAAATATTTTTGTGTTTTCAATATATTGAAATGAAAATGCAAGGACCGAATAAACAACTTCCAAGCAGAACCCACTGCAAGCACAAAGAGACAAGTCAAGCAGGACACTGACAAGCGACTACCTAGACTAGAATGCAAGGACAACAAATAAGAAAAATGACACAAAATGAGTTCACCCAAAATATTCACCAATAACGCGGCTTCATATCACTTTGTATTTCTATTCGCAACATGTCTCTCAAAATTCGTTTCATTCCCATCTCCATCTGTGCTATGCATAGTATTGTCTTCATTCCTCTCTAAACTCGCAGCATGCCTTTCCAAATTCGTTTCATGCTCATCTACCTCTGTGTTATTGAGCGCACTGCTGGAGTCTACGATACGCCAAATATCAAAACGGATTTTATTTGCTAGGTTTAAGTGTAGGGTAAGAGCGTTGCGGGAAAGTGAATCGAGTTTCGCCCTAGTTCTTCGAATTTCTCCATGCACAATTTAAAATGTCATAAATGGCTATATTATAATAAGTAAAGAATTAAAAGTTAAAATAATAACAAAGTAGTAAGTATTATTAAAGTAAAATAATATTATTAAGATATAAAAAATAGATCAATGTTATAGCACTAAGGAAAAAATAAGATATAATAGGAGAAAACAGTGATAATAATGATATAGTAATCTTAATAGTGATTAAAAGAATTAAATTAATAGTAAAGTAGTAAGTTTTAGTAAAGTAATATTATTAAGATATAAAAAATAGATGAATGTTATAGTACTAAAGTACTAAGGAAAAATAAGATATAATAGGAGAAAACAATGTTAATAATGATATAGTAATATTAATAGTGATTAAAGTTTAATTAATAATATCAAAGAATAGGGTGATAATACTAGGTCATAGCATAATAGTGTAATAATACTAGGACATAAAAACCTATCAATATGAGAGTGTTAAGGTATTGAGGAATAAATAATATTTATTCATGTTAATATTATAGTAATTAAAGTAATAATAATATTATAGTTTTAGGTATTACTAAGGTAATAGAAGTAGGCTACCATTCTAAAAATAAGATAATATTCTAGAGTTTTAGGGTATAAGTAAAGTATTATCGCAAAAAAAAAATAAAGAATATAAAGTTGTTAATACAATATAATAATGAAGTAATAATAATATTATAGTATTAAGATAAAACCTAAAAACACAATTTAATATTAAGTTACAAGGTATTAAGTTATTAATGTTAACTTAAAAAGTAATTTAAAGAAAGTAGGTTATAGAAAGCATAAAAAGTCAATAATATAACAAAGTATTATAGTGCTAAAGTATTGTTAAGATATTAATAGAGTTTTAGGGTATAATTAAAGTATTATCACTAAAGACTAAAGAATATAAAATTGTTAATACAATATAATAATGAAGTAGTAATAATATTATAGTACTAAGTTAAAACCTAAAAACACAACTTAGTACTAAGTTACAAGGTATTAGGTTATTAATGTTAATTTAAAAAGTAATTGAAAGAATTATTAGCACTAGGTTATAGAAAGCCTAAGAAGTCAATAATATAACAAAGTATTAGAGTGTTAAAGTATTGTTAAGATATTAATAGGACTAGGTTGGAACTAAAGAAGCAGTTAGTAATATAGCTTTAGAGTGTTATTAGAATAAGGTTAGAGACTGGTACAAAAATAAGGAAAGAGAACAAGAGAGAAAGAGAAAGAAGTTGAAAAGGAGAAGGACGAGGCTTACCTTACTACATGTCGTTCATTCCATTGTTGATTAGTGGAAGCCAGTTCCCACTAATCTCTAAACCTTCATCCCTTTTAAGATTGTTAGGGTGTTTTATGATTTCTATGGCTTCCCTCATTCTGCACTTGTAGTAGTGATCTTCTTTGGTCAAGATTTTGGTGTCTTCTAGGCACACATGGTGCAATGTTGCATTAGAATGCTCGACTAAGGTTGAGGTGGGTGTGCGAGTGTTCTTGATATCAACTCCATGTTCTTTTATCCTTATCTCTTCGCAGCATGTCTCTCAAAACTCATTTCATGCCCATCTTCATCTGTGTTGTGCATATTCGTATTCTCTTCATTCTTGTCTAAATTCGTTGCATGCCTTTCCAAATTCATTTCATGCTCGTCTACATCTGTGTTATGCCTATCCATGTCTCAATTCGCTCTATTTAGATTCGCTCCATGTCTATCTGGAATCACTCCACGCCTCTCTAAATTCATTCTATTTAAATTATTTAAATTTGTTCTATTTAAATTCTCTTCATGCCTATCTGAATTTTCTCTATGCTTGTCTGAATCCACCCCATGTTTGTTAAGAAATTAGTTTAGTTTATTAGCATACCCACTGCTTGTTGTGCATCCCTCTTTTTCTGCCTTGAGCGCAATGTTGGAGTCTACGATAACTAAATATCAAAACGAATTATATTTGCTAGGTTTAAGTGGCAAGATCTGCACTGTTTGAATAATACATCGGAGAACTCACGCCTGTTTCGGGGCGCTACCCCCTCATTAGTGGCCATATAGTGTTGTACGTTCTATGTGTCATTACAAAGGGCCTAAGAAAAACATCTTAAGTTACGGTTGTTGCAGCCACCCAGTGCAGGGACCCTTTGGGTCCCCTTTTTGAATATCACAAAACTCACACCTGTTTCGGGGTGCTAACCCTCATCAATGGTTCGATAGTGTTGTACGTTTTGTGTGTCGTTGCAAAGGGCCTAAGAAAAACATCTTAAGTTACGATTGTTGTAGCCACCCAATGCAAGTACCCTTTCGGGTCCCCTTTTTAAATAATACATTGCAGAACTCACGCCTATTTTGGGGCTCTACCCCTCGTTAGTTGCCAGACAGTTTTGTATATTCTATGTGTCACTACAAAGGGCCTAATAAAAACATCATAAGTTACGGTTGTTGTAGCCACCCAGTGCAAGTACCCTTTCGGGTCCCCTTTTTTAATAATAAATCGCAGAACTCACGCTTCTTTCAGGGCGTTGCCCCTCATTAGTGGCCAGACAATGTTGTGCGTTCTGTGTGTCACTGCAAATGGCCTAAGAAAAACATCTTAAGTTACGGTTTTTGTAGGCACCAAGTGCAGGTACCCTTTCGAGTCCCCTTTCTGAATAATACATCACATAACTCACGCCTGTTTCGGGGCGCTACCCCTCATCAGTGTGTCACTACAAAGGCCTTAAGAAAAACATCTTAAGTTACGGTTGTTGTAGGCGCCCAGTGCAGGTACCCTTTCAGGTCCCCTTTTTGAATAATACATCGCATAACTCACGCATGTTTCAGGGCCCTACCCCTCATTAGTGGCAAACAGTGATATACGTTATGTGTGTCACTGCAACGGGCCTAAGAAAAACATCTTAAGTAACAGTTGTTGTAGCCAACCAATGTAGGTACCCTTTCGGGTCCTCGTTTTGAATAATACATTGCAGAACTCACGCCTGTTTCGGGTGCTACCCCTCATCAATGGCTAGACAGTGTTGTATGTTCTCTGTGTCACTGCAAAGGGCCTAAGAGAAACATCTTAAGTTACAGTTGTTGTAGTCACCCAGTTCAGGTCTAACCCAAGAGGAGACCAATTTAGAGGCTTTATAAGTCTTGAGAATAAGTAAACTACAATGAAAAATATGTGAGGGTACAATGGTTAGTTCTAGAGCAACCTTTGGAGGCATTTATACCTTGTGGAACAACTCATTTCTCTACCTGGAATTCTTGTTTCAAACTCAACATTGGGTTTTGTCAAGTTTCACTCATCAACAATCAAGAAAGAGATTCGATGTTCTTGATGTCTATATTGTAAATTTTATTCTTGTACAATATTTACTACAAACAGATTTTTAGTAAAATAACAGAAAAGATACAAAGGCAAATACAAACATTACACAGATATTTTTCCCCTAGAAACCCAAACCGGGAAAACCAACATATTCTATATTCATTCATAATATTACATTGTTTACAATACAATATACATATAGGAGCCAGCGACATCCAAAACCCTAACACAATGACCTAGATTAGTCAACAACCCTAATTCCTTAGCCGGAAATAGAAAACCATCGGCAAAGAAACCATGTGCCGAAAAACCACCTAAATATGTGACACATTTCTCGAGGGAGAAAAAAAATTCTTAAGGTCGTTGCCCCCGAACCCCCGCACGGTGAGCTTTCGCCCGATGCAACGCAGACACTACTACTCATGCAAAGAATATAACACATACAAAACATTCTCCCACTTGTTGTTTTCTTTGCATATAGGGGGTTACAAGGTTACATAGTCAACAATCCATGGCATCAATGCCCATGGATCCTCTACACCAAGAGAACTTCTCAGTGCTCACAGATTTTGTTAATGAATCTGCAACATTCTTCAAAGTGTCCACCTTCATCGGAAATATTTTCTTTTCTTCAATCATGTCTCTCACAAAGTGATATTGAATATCAATATTCTTTGTCTTTGAATGATAAGTCGGGTTCTTCACCAGAAAAATTGCACTCTGACTATCACAATCTATCCGTACAGCTTGTTGTACCAACCCAATACCTGGACACAATCTTTG
>ML787285.1:283886-316873 GCA_009831015.1 Picea engelmannii | reverse complement strand
TCTCTCACAAAGTGATATTGAATATCAATATTCTTTGTCTTTGAATGATAAGTCGGGTTCTTCACCAGAAAAATTGCACTCTGACTATCACAATCTATCCGTACAGCTTGTTGTACCAACCCAATACCTGGACACAATCTTTGTAACCATACTCCTTTCTTATTTGCATGAGTGGATGCCATGTATTCAACTTTTGTAATTGAAAGTGCCACTACAACCTTTCTTTTTCTCATCCAACTTATTGCTCCTCCTACGATCCATATTTCTAGCCCATTCTGCATCCATAAAGCCATGTATATCCACCACTCTCTCCAATATCAGTCTTCCTTCGTAGCACAATCCATAGCTAGCAGTGCCACGCAATTACCTGAAAACCCTTTTTACTGTTGTCCAATGCGCCTTCCCTGGTTTTCACATATATCTGCTCAAAACTCCCACTGCATGTGCAATGTTTGGTCTAGTACAGACCATTCCATACATCAAACTGCCAACTGCACTCACATATGGAACACGAGACATGTCCTCCTCCTCTTCTTGTGTCTTGGGACACTAATCCACAGATAACTTTACACCAACGGGAATAGGAACCATGACCAGTTTACATTCCTGCATATTAAACCTCTGCAATATTGTCTCGACATATTTTCTCTGATTTAACCAGAGTTTCCTCTTTTTCCAATCTCTTTTAATTTCCATGCCCAAAATGAAATTTGAAGCACCAAGATCCTTCATGTCAAATTTAGAGGACAACTGAGTTTTCACATCCTGGATAATCTCCTTGTTGTTTCCTATAATCAACATGTCATCCACATACAAGACCAGATAAAATGATCACCAATTAATTTAAAATACACACGGTGATCCTCTTTGCTTCTTGTGAAGCCAAGTCCTAGCATATAAGTATCAAATTTTTTATACCACATCCTTGGTGATTGTTTTAAACCAGACAGGGACTTTTTCAGCTTGCATACCAGCTCCTTCTTTCCCTTCACAACACAACCTTATGGTTGCTTCATATAGATTTCTTCTTCCATATCCCCATGTAGGAATGTTTTCTTCACATCCATATTTTCTACTTCAAATCAAATGCAGCAACAACAGATAAAAAAAATCTTATAGAGGTTAACTTGGCAACAAGAGAAAAATTCTCACCAAAATCAATTCCCTCAACCTAGGAATAACCCTTTTCTACTAGCTGAGCTTTGTATCTCTCAACTTTTCCTTTTGTGTTTAGCTTATTTTTAAATACCCATTTTCTACCAATCAGATTTCTTCCAGTCGACAAATCCACTAGATCCCAAGCCTCATTCTTATCCAAAGTTGCCATTTCTTCGTCCATGGCCATTTTCCAAAGATTTCCATCCTTTGAATCCACTGCCTCCCTAACAGTTCTAGGATCATCATCAATAATCGACAAAGCAAAACTTGAATGGAAATCAAATGGAGTATACCTTTCCGGTAACCTTATTTCTCGAACCGATCTCCTCAATACTGGAGTATGAGGATCTTCTTCTTCTGATTCCTATTCTTCTATAGAGTCTGATTCATCATCCTTTAAATCAAACTCTATTTTCTTTGGTTCTTCCTTACTTGGTAGGACTTCATGTTTAACAACATCGTTCATTTCTCTAAATACCACATCTCGGCTATACACTACCTTCTTAGTTTCTGGGTTCCAAAGCTTATAACCTTTGAGACCATCTTTATATCCAATAAAGATACACTTTTCAGCCTTCTTATCTAGCTTACTCCTATTTTCCTTTGGAACATGAATATATGCATCACAACCAAATACCTTGAGATGTGTGAGAGAAGGTTCCTTACCAGTCCATACCTCTTGTGGAGTCTTATCATCCAACGCTGATGAGGATGATCTGTTGACCAAGTAACATGCAATACCCACTGCCTTTACCCATAATTCTTGCCCTAACCTGCCACCATTGAGCATGCAGCTTGATTTTTCCATCATTGTCTTGTTCATCCTTTCTACAACTCCATTCTGCTAAGGTGTATATGGAGTAGCCTTCTGCCTTGCTATACCGCACTTTTTACAGAATTCTTCAAATTCAATCCTGCATAACTCTCCGCCATTATCTTTCCTCGGCACCTTAATTCTTTTCTCTATTTGATTCTCAACAAGAACCTTAAACTCTTTAAACCTGTCAAAGACTTCGGATTTCTTCCTGAGGAAATATATCCAAGTATTCCTAGAGAAGTCATCTATAAATGAGACATAGTACACTGATTTTCTTAATGATGGGACCGACACAGGTCCAAAAACATCAATGCGAACTAGTTGTAAATTTCCTTCTACCCTCGTTGCACTAGAGGAGAATCTTACCCAGTTCTGCTTCCCATATAGATAATGTTCACAAAAATAAAAAACAAGAAAGTAGTTAGACATACCTTCAACCATACCTTTATCATGTAGTAGTCAAAGACCCTTTTCTTCGATATTCCCCAGTCTTTGATGCCACGTCATAACCTTTTCTCCAAAGACTGTAGGAGTTCTTTCTTCTTCAACTCTAATATCAAGAACAATGGAAATATTACACCCATCACTAATAGTGCTTCCTTTCAACTTATACATAGTTCCAAACCAAACTCCCTTCAGCAACACCATTTCTCCTCGAACCATCCTGTAGTTTCCCTTTTCAAATATTGTTTTTACCCCTGCATCGTCCATTTTGCTTACATAAATCAAATTTCTAGCCAAACCTGGGATGTGTAGAACACCATGTAGTGTTCTAATCCTTCCATCTATGAGCCTCAACTTGACTTTTCCTCATCCTATGATTCTGGTTGTCAAATCATCACCGAAGAAAACACTACCTCCATCATACCTTTCATATTCGCAAAACCACTCCCTGTGGGGATTCATATGAAAGGATGCACCAGAGTCAACCAACCATGCCTCGTGATCTACATGTGTGCTTGAATAAGCCAAGTACACATCCCCTCCTTCTTCCTTGGAGGTATTTTCTTATGTAGAAAGAGATTCTTCAGATCCCTTCTTTTTCTCAACTTTGGATCTACATTGCTTCTTGTAGTGCCCATCTTTTCCACATCTCCAACATACCTTTACAAACTTTCTAGGAGATTTAGATTTACCCTTAGACTTAGATATCCCACTTGATAACTTAGATCTATTTCTTTCCTGGGAACGTCCTCTTGCAAATAATGCGTATGTGCTATGTCCTTCCATATTCTTTCGTCTCATCTCCTCCGACAACAAGGATGAGACCACTTCATCAAAATTCAAGGAAGTTGTATTACTACCTATGGCCACAACCAAACTATCCCACGAGTCTGGTAAAGAACATAGTAAACTGATACATTTATCTTCATATGAAACTTTAATCTCAACAGATACTAACTGACTTACCACAGTATTGAAGACGTTCAAATACTCTGCAACCGAGTCTCCATCTCTCATCCTTGGGTTATACAACTTCTTTCTCAAGAATAGTTTATTTACTAGGGACTTAGACTGATACAGCTTCCCCAACTTATCCCATAAATCCTTGGTTGTAGCTTCCTCTGACACATTCAGTAATACGAAAACTGAGAGACACAGTCGGATTGTGCTCTTTGCCTTCCGATCCAACTTTTTCCAGTAATCTGTTGAAGTTCATGTAGGTGCAGTACCTGGATCTACCACGATCCATTGATCTCTGTCCACCAACAGATCTTCCATCTTGATCTTCCAGAACTCAAAATTTTTCCCATTAAACTTCTCGATCTCCATCTTCGAATTGTTTACCATTTCTTTTCACCTGAAAAATCAATACCACATATATCCCATTATAACAAGGCTTATCATGGTCCTGAGCCAAACCCTTGACCACAAAGGCGTCCCCCTCAAGCAAACAAAGCTCTGATACCAAATGTAGATTTTAACCTTGTACAATATTTACAGAAAACATATTTTCAATAAAAGAGCAAAAAAGATACAAAGTCAAATACAAACATTACACAGAGATTCTTCCCCTGGAAACCCAAACCGGAAAAACCAACATATTTTATATTCATTCATAATATTACATTGTTTACAATACAATATACATATAGGATCCAGTGGCATCCAAAACCCTAACCCAATGATTTGGATTAGTCAACAACCCTAATTCCTTAACCGGAAATAGAAAACCATCGACAAAGAAACCATGTGCCGAAAAACCACCTAAATATGTGACATGTTTCCCGAGGCAGAACAATGTTTCTCATGCAAAGAATATAACGTATACCAAACATATATGACAATAACTTATAAAGAAAAATAAGACTTCAGATCCTTCTTTCAAGCTCTAAAATATTTGATTATTCACAAAACAATATCGGTGTTGGGGACTCCAACGTGACTCTAAACCTTAAAGAAAAAAAGGAGTAATCTTTAAAGGACCCATTTAAAGAAGAAATGGAGAATCTTATGATGGAATGGGATCCAGTGGACATTAAATCAATAAAAGGAAAATATGCTTAGACTAATAGGAGACTTGGTCCAGGTCACAATGTGGAAAGGTTGGATAGATTCCTTCAAAGAGATATTATGTTGCGTGACAATCTAGTATTCTCCAAGATCATCCCCTCAACCTCCTCTAATCATAAACTAATAGCTCTATAAGTCTTGGAATCCTTTGACTTTGGGCCCCTCCTCTTTAGGTTCAACCCATCACGGCTTCAAGATCCCAAAGCAATAGAGATAATCTCAGTTGAATAAAACAAATGGGTTATATGATCTCTAATATACATATGGGAATAGAAATTAAAAGATATTAAATTAGCCCTCGAAGAGTAGGGGGAAACATTCATATCCTTCCATTGAAAAAGAAAAAGTCCATCTCAAATCTCAATTGGAAACTCTTCATATTAGAATGGAGGTGGAAGACATAAACAATGAGCTCCACAAAGAACAAAGTATTATTTTCCACAGGATGCACAAAGTCCTTGGATCAAAGGAGGAAATGTGGTGACTCAAATCACAAATATTGTGGTTGAAATTAAGGGATAGTGACACCTCCTTTTTCCACAAACTAGCCAAATCTAGGGAGCATAAAAATAATGTCAAAGAAATCTCCCTTGAATATGGGTCAAATGTGAGCGACTTCTCAACAATAAAAGAGGCAGCTAGATCCCATTTTGAATCTCTATATTTAGACTAAGAGAAAGTCTATTATGTATCCATTTCCACAATGTTGGAGCATATCCCTTCTCTAATATCTAGTGAGGAGAATGCTAAGTTGATGAAAGCAATTAAGGAAGATTAAATGACCAATGCAATATAAGGTCTGGCTACTGACAAAGCTCTAGGACCCCAACGATTTCACTATTCATTTCTAACGAGTTTGCTAGGACATAATTAAAGTTGATTTAAAGAGAATGTTATAGTTTGTCCTTCCTTGATCTTATTCATAAAGAAACCAACCCATCCTCCTCCAGTTTCCGCCCAATTTTTTTGTGTAACTCCTCCTAAAAGATATTAATAAAAGATTATGGAAAATAGGATGAAAAAGATTATTTCCAAACTAATTTCCAACAACTAACGGGGATTCATGTAGAGGCCCCAGATAGTGGGCAACATAATTATGATGCATGAAGCAATACACTTAAGAAAAGAGAATAAGTATGAAGGGATGATCATCAAAATTGACATGGTCAATGCTTTTGATAGGGTACGACACTCCTTTTTGTTTGATGTTTTTTGTTTTTTTTAATTTGGATTTTTTCCTCATTTATTCAGTGGGTTTCTACTTGCATTAGTAACCCTTGGATCACCCCTTTGGTAAATGGGAGGCCCACTACTTTCTTTAGAGGGAGGGTTATCCCCTCACCCCTGTTTTGTACTACATTATGGTTGAAGCCTTACACACGAGAGTGGAAGCAGAAAGGATCGTGGGGCATCTTCCAAGAATTAAATTAGTTAGAGGTGTTAAGAGCATGAACCAATCTCAATTTTCCAATGACACTCTTCTCCTTGGTGGCGCCTCCAACATCATCATTGAGTTATTCAAATAGGTTTTCGATATTTTTTTTAAATCCTTCAACTGGCAAGGTCAATATTTGTAAAATTCAGATTTACAGTTGGATTATAAGTTCTCGGCTCCTTCAAGCTATCTCTAGAATTTAATTATTTCCCTATCGAGAATCCTATATATATTTTAAGTAATTGGGAATGTTGATCTCATTGTGTAATCCAACCACATAGTCATGTCATGGTATCATCAACAAAATTATAACTTAATTTCAACAATGGGGTTCTAAGTGGTTGAACCCAACAAACATA
This sequence comes from Picea engelmannii, assembly GCA_009831015.1. NCBI lineage: Eukaryota > Viridiplantae > Streptophyta > Pinopsida > Pinales > Pinaceae > Picea > Picea engelmannii. The sequence continues at coordinate 310,590 of ML787285.1, read as the reverse complement.
TTCATATTTGTAAAGTTGATCCTCTAATCTCTCCTAATTTTTCAGTGCTCTGCATGTTAGCTCCAATGGGAATAATGTAGTAGGTTTGTTGTGGCAGGGAGGGAAGATAAAATCCAAAAAAATAATTTGGTTAATTGGAATACAGTGAGAGCACCCAAAGATAGAAGATTGGGAATAAAATATCTCTCTCTCTTGTGAATCTGGCTCTAGGAGCCAAAATAGTCTAGAGGTTGATCTCCAAAAATATGGAATGGTGAAAGAAAGTTCTCTTTAGGAAATATTTCCATGGAAACCACTAGAGATGCATTGAAATTTTATTAGAAAACAAGAGAAGAACACATATCTAGAAACTTCTCAAATCTATAGTCCCAATAGTTCAATCCAAGTTGACATGGATCCTAGGTAACGACAAGTCAATTAACATTTGGAAGGATGATTTCATGGGAAATCCACCCTTGGAGAAAAATTGTGAGTTGCTTCCCTAAAATATTTTGATGGACAACCAAGGATTTAAATCCTTATTTATATCCCATCTTGGGTTGTTGAATTCAATTGTTGGTTGGTCTAGTCAGTTAGATCACCCCCATCCCATTTAGGTCCTATAGTCTCCTCTTTGTCTGTTTTACTTAAAGTTTGCACTCCATACAATCGATTTAATCTTGATTGCAGGGGATGGGGAGAATCAGATTATAGTGTCAAGGGTGGTTATTTTGTCCAAATGCAGTCCCTTTCCCTTTGTTGGCCCAAAATCAAGACCAGGGTTCTCAAAGGTTACCAACAAAGGGTATTGCTATAGTTTAGGAGCGTTGGCATATTCAAACTTCCACAAGGGAAGGAAGTCTCACCCGAAATGCAACCAAGACATGTGAGGTGAAGTGAGTCAAAGAGAATGCATCATCGAGTTTAACAATACCATGTTCAGATTCATACATCAATACGCAAAGACAATCATAAACAATGATTAAATGCTAAATATACATGACAGAAGTAACTACGCATCATACAAACCATAGATTCATGTGTAGTCTAACAAAAATTTAGGGCCCTAACAATCCATTATATTATCAGCACCTCAAATTTTTCATACAATGAGTACATCTCTCATACAATGCTTATGCAACGAAATCTATTCCTGATACCCATTACAACCTTTTAAACTTTTGCGCAAGCACAATAACATTTTTACAATAGCTCTCTGAGTCTTACTCAATAACAATAGGGATAATAATAACCCATAGTAACAACCTTTTCCCCCTTTACATAGCTCCATATTTATAGTTTTCCCTCGGGCACTTCTTGAATGCTTGATTTCGCTGTCTTTCCCACTTTTTCCTTGCATGTGCTCGAAACTCTTTTGCTTTCTCCATTGCTCATCCAGCTAGCGCATGATGCTTTTTGTTTTTTCCACCGTTGTTACACTTTATAGTTAGCTTCCCACTCGTCTAATTATTTTTCACCACTTCAAGTCTTTCGTTGACATGTTGCGCTTTCCACAAAACTTTAGCATTTCCAAAAAACGAACACCTCTCAAAATAGAGGGCCCAACAGGCCCCGACCACAACCTTTGACTTGTCCTGTGTCAACCTTCTGCTTGCTTCCCCTGGCCTTCTACAAATGGAGGGCCCAACCTAGGCACAATTGTGAAGGCCTGTTGGCGGAAGCTTTCATAGTACTCCACGTGATACTGCCATTCTCTTGCTAAGATCAAGGCTCCCACAACAAACTGTTGGGCGACGGTCACATTGGGCACCTCCAACTTAGTAGCCAACAGTGTAGATCATTCATTGTCGACAATGGAATCAAGTTGTTGCATTTGGACATACTAAGCTTGCACCGCAAGCTGAAAGTTTCTCAGCTCTTTCTTGGCAGCCCGAGTAGACTCGTCCATCACATCCAAACTTTCGTCCTCAACTTAGATCTCTACAAATTTGGTTGCTTGCTCAACTAGGTCAGTGTTGGCTTGGGCTTCCACGTTCATCCGATTAAGCTATGCGCACAACTCTTCATTTGGATTACTATGTTGTTCCAGCAAGCCAACCCAGTCGTTCACCATATCAAAGAGTCGACGAAATTCATCTGCATGGGCATGAAGAGAGGACCAGATGAGATATCCCTCCCTGACTACCTATGTGATATTCTGCATCATCACCCGGGGATGCTCCTTTTCCTTCAACTTGATTGCATTCATCTCTTGTTGAAGGCTTTCAGTCCTCACCGCTAGTTGTGACCAGGCGTCAATAATGAGCTCAATTCGTTGCGGAGGCACAAATGGGGTGATGTCTTTAGGGAGCTCGAGAGCAACCTATCTGAAAGTGGGCCAGACTTGGAGAAACTTATTAGAGATGACCGCAACTGTAAACTCGGTCTTTAGACACAACCCATGCTCATGCTCTCTGGTGGATGATGCTACAATGATGTCTAAGCGCAGATGTTGCATTTGTTGTGTGAACTCATCATTGGTCTACTCAATTGAATCAATCCTCTGCTCAAGCTTATCCATGGAGGCTCATATTAGATGGAAAATATGGGGAGTGGACCAAGCCACGAGCACTCCACTGGTGAGGGACTAATCCAAGGGAAATCGTGAAGCCAGTGGTTAGCCACTGGCGACATATCGCTCAGACAAATTATGGGTGCCAGTACCGTAAGGACTAAGTGAAGTAGTGCGAAGGCTGTGGACACACCTATCCTGAACCTCGGGAGGAAGTTTCCCAATCACATCGATGTGCTCGAGGCACAATTCCAAGATTGCATGGCACTGTTGGGGATCATGTAGCATCAATTCAATATGTTCCCTAATGGAACTAGTATTGTGAGCCAAGTGAGTATCTTCCTAGGTGTCCATCATGTCAGTGTGAGGATCTGGACCCACATACTCTTGTGCCTCTAGTACCTTTGCGAGTTCGAGATTGGGGTTGTGCTTCGGTGAGGTGTCAAGTGGAACATGGACTTGCAAAACTTGGGGAAAGGTGGGTAAATTGGGATCGGCAGTTCCTACGGTAGTGGTAAAGGGGTTGCTATATTCAGTCCCCATGGTTTCAAGGTGGGTCTATGCAGGGGATTATAGAGTAGTGAATGGGACATCAACGGACAAGCTAGGTTGTTGGTTGGTGAGTTCCTCAATGATGAGGGTAGATTTTGGCTTAGGTGGGGGGTAATCGATAATGCTTATAGTAGGGACCAAGGAGGGAATGGGGGTAGTGATGTGAGTTGGAAGTGGAAGGGAAGGCAGAGGAAAGGCCTCTTTGACAATGGGGTTAGAGGTATACTTAGACGGAGAATTAGTGCACGATTTATTTATATTAAAGTCATAAGCAAAAACTTCACATAACTTCTTACCAAGGATGGTGGCATTTTCCGAGATGGAGGAGAATGGGATCTAAATTGTCACCCTATGTAGTGATTCCTCTTCACCTTTGTCTTCCCCTTCCTCTGAGCTTGAGGGCATCTGATCTCTCCTTGTCGAGTTGGGGCCTACATTAGGTGTGTACGTAGGAGCTGACCATTGTGAGATGGGAGGCACCGATTAGGTAATACCTGATCTTTTATTTTCCTTTGTAACCCTTGGCCAGGCCATGACTTCTTTGTCCAAGAGGGCGTCATTCAGGTAGAATGACAATGGTGTCGTGTGGAATAGTTTTGGAGCATCACCAAGAGGCCTCGCAAATGTATTTTCCTGGGTCATGGCGAACCAAATATTATGGGTATGCCGGTGGAGCAAATTTTGCAGAATCCTCTGCCTCTGGGCAGTTGTGACAAGGTCATTGTACCAATGCAAAAAGGCAGTGTTCTGTTCTATTTCATTGGCAGTGCGAGCATGCCAGGAGTCAAACAACTTGGCAAGGTGGGTGTCGGGAGTGGAAGAGAGAGAGCATCCCACTGGTGCCTTCCACTTCCACATCACAAAAGCAACCAACAAGTATCCATAGAGTAAGTAAGTGGACCGCTCATGTGTGTCGGCACAAGCTTGCAACATTTCTATAAGTAGGTACTAACACTAGTTGAGTTTGGATCCTTCTTTGCATAACTCCACCATGGAGATAGTATCCAACATGCACTCACCCTTAAAATACTTCTTCACAACCTTGCTAGAAATTATATAACAAGCACAATGGACCTTCTCATCATTGATTATATCAATATGTGCTTCACAACCTCCTCATTGGATGCCATACTTGTCACATAGATTGATCTCACCCTTTTTTGGTCGTGCTTCCCTAAGCCCTGGAAGCCTTGTGTGACGTGTTTTCATTCCATGGAGAGACCGATTAACTTGTGAACATAATCGACATGGAATGGGTAGGCCTAGTCCAGCCACAAGCCACCGTTGTGCACGTGGATAATGACAAATTTGGTACATCGTGCAACATTTCCAGTGGTGCCAAACATAGGCATGTCATACAAATTCATCAATGTAGAGTCTCTAAGGGGGATGTATGATGGTTTCCACTCCCACTGCATCTCACCGGTCAGCAGAGATAACGTTGAGTGGTTGGGAAAAGACGAGAATATAGGAAACGATCGGGAGGTGACGTGAGTAGCAGTCATTAAGAGATACAACGTGGACGTAATGCAACATTAACGTTGGATGTGCCCATCAAATGCAGAAAAATCTAAGGGGGGGTTTAGGCAATAAAGAGCATCAGCAAGAACCCAGTAGTGGGACAACCGTACCAGGAATTAACCGGAAAAGGCACTGAAAGTTGTTGGGAGTTAAATGACTCTGACAGGTAATGACAGGACAATGACCAAAAAGGTACCAAAGGTAATCAATGAACGAAGTGACAACGAAAGGGCATGGATTTCGAACTTGGAAGTTATTAAATACAAAAATATTTGATTCCAAATTCTCCGACCACAAAGGTGATATTCGGTTGGAAAAACTAACAATGACAACTAGACTATAAGACAAACGACAGTTGGACACGTCGTCATGTTGTCGAATAAAAAGGGAAACAAGAAAACAATTGAAAATCCTACTTGTTGAATTCACCCCCGATGACAGGAGTGTTGTGAACCTTTTCTTAATGAGTAGAAAAGTAGGCATTCATGTGTGCGCCATTCACCCATACTAGACGAAGAATTCCATCGAGTTGTGTGAGTCGGACAACTCCGAACTCACAGATTTATGCAACTATAAAGGGTCCAAGCCAGTGCATTTGTAATTTCCCTGAATGCTTTTGATACTTGTTGTCATATAAAGAAACTTGATCACCCTATGCAAATGTCTTGATCCTAATGTGCTTGTCATGACAATCCTTCTGTCGAGCCTTCTCCAGTGTTTGATGAAAATCGAACAAAAATAGGGGTTCATCCAATGCCAACAATTATGCGACCCATTCCGCAATTGATTTGTCATATATCATGTGAGTGACATACATAATATATAAACTTGGAGTGATGGATTGTAATGTACCCAGCCTCCTAGCTGGGTACCTTGCTCTGATACCATTCTGCAATGTACCATGTTACCAACACTACAAAGTGCTTTGATACCATTTTGTAACATTCCTAGCTTACAGCTGAGTAATGCCACTCCAAAAATCTAGTGCACAGTTTCTACATTATACTTCAATCTACACAGAAACACCTGAGGTAACGTGCATGATCCACAGCTGGATCGTGACACACAAACTTTCCTCTTTAGACACTAGTTAGAACAACAGAATTAACATATAATACAACTACGTGCACAATCATTTAGTGCACATAAGTATTACTGGGCACACAATCATTTAGTGCACACAAGTATTACTGCACGTGTAACCACTCTGGTACCGCATGCAAATTCATCTCTCCATGTGCGCATGGTTCTACTTCCCTGTGCGTACAATAATTCCAGCCTCTTGAGCGCACAGATTATTTCCCTGCGTACACAACAATTCTATCCTTGCCTCGGAAACTCATGACCATTATTACAAGGTTAATTAACATGAGTACTTAATAATTGTCATACTTCGCATGTGCGACAAAAAATATTGCATACAACATCATACTTACATGTACAAACAAAATCATACAGAATAAACGACAATTAAATATATGCAATGTCATATAGGAACTAAACTCATATCAAATATAGATAAGTAAGCATATAGTAAATTAAACAAGGACATAAAGGACACTCATCTTTTATAAAGAGACCCCAACTGCGCATAGAGCTAAGACATTCCTCCCAGACATAGACCATGCAACACTGAACCAACACTCAGTGCCAACAGCTCACCAACTTAAATGTACATTTACAATTTCAGGTGTGTGCAACACTGAACCAACACTTGGTGCCAATGGTTCACTAGCCTAAATTTACATTTACAATTTCATTTATAATTGGGTTCAGATTAAGGATATTACATTCCCCTCTCCCTTATTTATGCATTGTTCTTGGTGCATTATATACACATGTACATACAAAAACTTCAAAAGTCTTCAAAAATATACGGGTACTCTACCTGCATAGAATCCTCATGCTCCGAAGTTGCAACCTTAGGATCGTACCAGGTCCATTAGACCTTTACTAGCTCCATGGCTCGATTCCGGAGCTGCTTAATTTTCTGATCCAATATGCAAACCGGTTGCACTAAAAAATTGCCTTCTAGCTCCACCTGAATCACATTCCAATCAATGACATGATTAGCATCAGGTACGTACTTTTTAGTAAAGATACATGGAAAACATTATGAATACACAAGGATGTAGGAAATGCAAGCATATATCTGATATGGCCAATCCTCTCTAGGATTTCAAATGACCCATAGTAGCATGCTGGCAACTTAGAACAATTTCCCAACTTCAGGGAACTGCGTCTTGCTTTTACTTTCAATAACATCTGGTCACCCAATTTAAACTCTCTGCGGGTTCTTCCTTTATCTGGGCGAATTTTCTGCCTATCTTGGGCAACCTTTAAATTCTTACTTATCTTCACCATCTGCTCTTCCATTTCCCTAAGTAAATATGGCACAACCATTGCACAGTCTATTGGGTTGTCCCAACCCATTGGTGTGTTGCACATTCTACCATAAAGTGCCTCAAATGGGCTCATCTTTAGAGATGCTTGATACCCATTGTTATAAGCAAACTCAACCAAAGGTAAATATTTTTCCCACTGCATCAATTTGTCTATCACATGTATCTTGAGCATATCTTTTATCACTTGATTTACCCTTTCTATTTTCCCATATGACTCTGGATGATAGGTTGTGCTAAAATTCAGATTTGTCCCAAATCCTTTGAATATCCCTTTCCAAAAATTTGATGTGAACTTGGGATCTTTGTCGGCCATAATTATCTTAGGTACACCATGCAGCCTAGAAATCTCTCTCATGTATATATCAACAATGTTGGTTGCTTTGTGAGTTGACTTCACTGGAATAAAATGGGAAACTTTAGTAAGCTTGTCCACCACTACTATAATAGAATCATGTTGCTTAGCATTCCTAGGTAGCTTGGTAATGAAATCCATCGTTACCACTTCCCACTTCCACTCAGGAATGGGCAAAGGCTATAACAAACTAGTTGGGTGTATGTTCTCAGCCTTAACCTTTTGACATTCAAGGCATCTAGCAATAAAACCAACAACCTCCTTTTTCATCCTTGGCCAATAGTATTACTTTTTTCCCGCTACATTTGTCTTTTGATAGCCTGGGTGTCCAGCATAAGGAACTTTATGCATCTTTGACAATAACACAATTTTCAACTCCTGCTCATTTAGCACATAAAATATGCACCTATACATGAGGATTTCATCCTCTTTTAGCTCATAACTTTCAATTTTTTGTTGTAAATTACCTTGCTGTAAATTTGCCTTTATGTCCGCATAACTTTGATTTGATTTAGCAACCTCTAAAATTATGTCACTCAAATCTGATTTGTACATGTTAATGGTTGTAGCATTGATCTCATGCACCCTCCTATTGAGGGTGTCATTCACCTTGTTCTCTTTACCTTTGATATGCTTGATATAAAAATCATACATATCGAGGAATTCCAGCCATCTGCTTTGTCTGGCATTTAAACTTGGATTTCTAAACAAATATTTGATACCACTATGGTCTCTCCTCAACTTGAATCTTTTCCCATGAGGTAGCGCCTCCACATCTTCAAGGCATGCACTATGGTCGCCAATTTCAAATCATGAGTAGGACAATGCCTTTCATGTTCTTTTAATTTCCTTGATTCGTAGCATACCACATGCCCATTCTGACTAAGGACTCCACCGAAGCCCTCCTTGCATGAATCCGTCCACACAATGAAGTCTTCATTAGTATCAACAATTCTCAAAATTGGCACACTTGTCAACAAACTCTTCAAGTGATAAAAACTCCTTACATAATCTAGAGTCCATTCAAATCACACACTTTTTTTTTGCAAGGATGTAATTGGATATGCAATCTTTGAGAAGCCTTCAATAAACCTTTTGTAGTACCCTGCAAGTCCCATGAAGGACCTCACCTCTGCGACATCCCTTGGTGTTGGCCATCCTTCAATGGCTTTTATCTTCTCTGGGTCCACAACTATCCCTTCCTCTAAAATGATATGACCCAAGTAATGAATTTTCCTCTAGTAGAATAAGCACTTGCTCAATTTTGCATACAAGTGATGTTCTCTCAATACTTGCAACATCATTCTCAAGTGTTGCTCATGTTATTCTTCAAACTTTGAATAAATAAGTATGTCATCCAAAAATACAATGACAAACTTATCTAGGTATTCTCTGAAAATAACATTCATTAAACACACTAATACAATTGGCACATTTGACAACCCAAATGGCACTATTGTAAACTCATAATGGCCATACCTAGTTCTGAAAATCGTTTTGTTGATGTCTTATTCTTTAATTCTCACTTGGTTATATCCAAATTTGAGATCAATCTTTGAAAATATATGTGCGCCCCTCTGCTAGTCAAAGAGGTCATCTATCCTTGGCAAAGGATACTTTTTCTTTATTGTTACTTTGTTCAACTACCTAAATTCGATACAAAGCCTCAACATACCATTCTTCTTCTTCACAAACAATACTGAGGCACCCCAAGGTGACACACTTGGGTATATATACCCCTTCCTCAGAATCTCTTCAAGTTACATTTGCAATTCCTTCAACTTTGGTGTACTCATCCTATAAGGAGTATTGGATACGAGAGTTGCTCCATGCATCAAATTTATAGAGAAATCAATATCTCTTTTCGGTGGCAACCCCGGTATTTCTTTAAAGGCATCTTCGAATTCTTTGAGTACTGTGCAGTATTCAACATTTTACACTTTATCCTTAGGTGCCTCCTCCATGTGCGCTACAAATACTTGGAATCCTTTCCTGTAGCTTTTCTTCGATTGTAAGGCTGAAAATTCTCTGATAGTTACAACTCTTGGGATGCCTTGAACTGTTCTTAAATTTCCTTCCTCATCCAAGCAAGTAAATGCCCCATTGTAATAGTCTAGAATGACATGATGTTGGTCCAACCAATCCATACCAATGAGGCAATCATAAGATCCCAAAGGCATAGTATTCAAATCAACTTTTGCACTCATCCCATTCATATCCATTGGACATGCCTTAACCATCTCATTAATTTTCCTTTTTGCTCTTGTAGCTAACTGCACCAACCAAGGTTTTCCAAGCTTGCTTCTTGGAAATTAGAATCTTTCCACCATCTTAGGATCTAGATAACTATGACTAGCTCCTCAATCAATTAAAATAACAATGGGTTGGTCATTATTCTTACCTTCTACTTCAATCATGTGTGATTGAAGCTCAACTTGCTTGTTATCCAGGGCTGCGTAGATCCTTGGTACATTTTTACCCATGACTTCAATTGTTGCAATTTGTTGTACATTGTGAACAATCCTCACTTTTTCACCTCTGTGAGGGAAATCTATGTACATGTGGTCTCCCCCACAACCCCAACATTGAATAGGTGGTTGGATTGGTCTTTTCCCCATTGTCCCAGTCATTATGGGCTCCTTGGGAGTTGGTTGACCTTGAGAAGTATTTCTGAAAAATGGTGGCTTACTCACCTTCTTCCTTTATTTCATCTTGCTTTTCTTCTTTTCTTTCCAAGCCTTTTGAAATGTCAGTCTCCCCCTTTGCTAATCATAGAGACATTTAGCTAGCCTTATGGTATCTTCCAATGTCTTGGGGTCATCATATTGTATCTTGTCACTGATAAATGATGGAATCCCACTCAATTACCTCTAAATTTTAACTTGCTCATCCTTGATGAATGCAACATAATTCAATAGTTCTAAGAATTTTCTTTCATACTCATCTATTGTCATACTCTCAAGCTTGAGTTCAAAGAACTCCTTGATTTTCTTGTCATAGTATCGCTTGGTCAAGTATTTCTTTTGAAAATACCTTTTAAACTACCTCCAATTAACCTTCTTCTCGTCAATGTGTTTCACTTGCATGAACTGATCCCACCACATTGATGAGTTTCCCTTTAGCTGATAGATGGAAATTCTCCCTTCTGCCTACGCAGAGTAATTATGCAACTGGAAGTACTTCCTCATGCCCAACAACTAGGTCTCTGCATTTTCACCCTTCTTGTGCTCACCATCAAAGTTAGGAGGCTTGATCTTATTCATTTATCCCTGTAGCTCATCCACCTCGGTCCTTCTCTTATGCTTTCTGATAGGAGATGGAAAGGTGAGTGGTGATGATTCCTATCGACACTTCTTGTTTTTCTTCTCTCATCATGAGATCCGCAACTTCTTGACTTGCTTGAATCTGTCTCCTTATCCATTTTCTTTTCTATTATGTCCAAGTTTTGCATCAACTTGATATTGTAGTCATCTTGTTGCTCCTTGGCTTTCATAAGCCTCTTATTATTATCTTTATAGCTTTGGACATCTTTTTGTTGCCCCTTTATGGTTTCTACCAATTTTATGTCCTCCTCCTTGTTTCTATGCTCATTGGATTATGTACTATCAATACCCATACTGATATACAAATCCATGAATACGTCATCATGGTTGTAAGTTCTTTGTGCATCTTCAATGCTTTTGACTCTCTGTGTTGATTTTGTGTGGATTTTGTCCTGATCCAATCATTGTTAATTCTGCAAAATGTTCAACCAATAAGATTTGTTAGACGAATTCATGCAACAACTTCATGAAAACTCTGCACCATTTGTTAGAATCCTTTCTTCTGATTTCTTGGATGATTTTAACGTCCCAATTCAAACTTTCTGGGTGAATAATTGGATTCCTTTGTCCAAAAATTTCCCATCGATTACTCCCTTGTGCAATTATGAGTCCTGCGCAGTAAATTATGGTCATTTGGAATTCACCAAAATACCCTTTTACTCTTTCTTTCTTCTTCTAAAGCCCATGCGCACACACTGGAATTCAACACGTACCAATGTGTGATGTCAGTATTCAACATATACACCACGTATCAATATTACGCATGCATCACCAGTTTTACTCCGTGCAGCTCCGAATTTTAGTACACACACCTGTGCACCATTGTTTTTTGCGCATTTCCAACGCTGCACCTCGCAGTATCAAAATTTAGTGCGCACACTTGCACATTCTTATTTTAAGCGCACCATGGTCACACTGTAATTCCAATTTCGACCACTTACTAGTCTGAATTTTGCCTTAAGTAGATACTCATCCCATGCATGCTCAATGTTGAAACTAGAGCTTTGATACCAATCTATAACGTACCCAGCCTCCTCGCTAGGGATCGCGCTCTGATACCATTATGTAACGTACCCTGTTACCAACACTACAAAGTGCTTTGATACCATTATGTAACATTCCCAGCTAACAACTGAGTAATTCCACTACAAAAATCTAGTGCGCAAATTCTACATTATGCTTCAATCTACGCAAAAACACGTGAGGTATTGTGCACGATCCCAAGTTGGATCGCGCCACACAAACTTACCTTTTCAAACATTAGTTATAATAGAAGAATTAACATATAATACAACTACGTGCACAATCATTTAGTGTACACAAGTATTACTGCATGCGTAACCACTCTGGTACCACACACAGATTTAGTTCTCCATGTGCGCACGGTTATGCTTCCCCGTGCGCACAACGATTCTAGCCTATTGAACGCACGAATTATTTCCTTGTGCACATGACAATTCTAGCCTTGCCTCAGAAACTCATTACCGTTATTACAAGGTTAACTAACATGAATACTTAATAATTGTCATGCTTTGGATCTGCGACAACAAATAGTACATACAACATCATGCTTACATGTACAAACAACATCATACAAAATAAACGACAATTAAATATATGTAACTTCATATAGGAAATAAATCCATATCAAACATAGATAATTAAGCACACGGTAAATTAGACAAACACATAAAGGACACTTTTTTTTTATAAAGAGACCCCAATTGCGCGCATAGCTCATACGTTCCTCCCAACCATAGACTTTGTTGCTCATATACTTTCAATAATAGGTCACCCCGGAGCTGGGGATTAAACTCCACCAGGGAAAAAGGATTCCTAATGCCAGGCTAAGGTTTGATAATCAACAGAAATTTTCAGTCCAAGGTGCCCACTGTTGCAACTAGCCTACAGTCTCTCATTCCCCACATGCCTCTCCCACCCCACGAAGTGTGCCCCTTCTTTGTTCAATAGTCCCTTGGTTGCCCCTTCTCTATTCAATACTTCAATGGATCAACCATAACTGGGAACTTGTCACCTACAGACTTAGCTTTAGCCATTTGGTGACTCATTCCCATCCATCGGGAACTTAGGATAAATAAATATCCATAAATTGTACTTTTCAGAAATATTAATAAAACATTCCCTTGGAATTAAGTCCCCCCCTTTTCCCTTTTCGGTGCAGTTTATCCCCCCTGTCTCTTTTTGTCTGAATGGTCAACGCGCAATGATGTGATTTATTAATAATTTGAGTGTGATTACATTTTACATAGACAGGGACACTGAACTTTTGCATCCCGACTCACCAACCCAATAACCACACAAAGGCCATATATATATATATATATATATATATATATATATATATATATATATATATATATATATATATATATAACTCGATTTGATGCACATTTCAAGTTAATCCTCGTGCACATACTTTGGTGCGTACAACACTATGGAATGTGCGCACCCTTCCCCTCATGTGCAATCCTCGCGCACTACTCATGTGTGTGAAAAAATGAAATATATATATATATATATATATATATACACGTTCCAACCTTACAAAACTGCCTTAGAAGACTTCCTTCCTGATTGTTTCAAAAAAGATCCTATGACTACATATGTCTTACTGTTCTATATGCTTACAAAACATTATCTACTTTCTTTGATATCCCTGCGCCATTTTCAAGTCATATTCATAAAAGAGTTATAGTCGAAATTACATTGCTTCTATTCCGGTGCCTTCAAAGTACTCATAGTACTTGAAGGCCCCTCTTTGCAGTTGTAGAGCTTCTTTCGAGAGTTCATCTTCTGAGAGTTCATCTTCTTTTACATTGAGTTCTCTTAATATATGTTGAAAATACAACCAATCAAACGATTGAAAATAAAGTCTTATGTCTATCAAAATATTGGCCAGGTTGATGTTCTGAATGGAAATTTTTCCTTTAGCCTAGTCAATCACCAACTTTGAATCTCCCATGACCTGAAGCTTCCTAATATCCTTTTGCTTTCTTATCTCTAGAAGGGTCCATAATGCAATGAGTTATTCTTTATTACTGGACCCTCTACCTGGAGCATACCTATTGTTTATATAATGGTTTTGATTTAAGAATAATACAACTCTTGCGTCGATAGAAGGAGGGTGTCCTTGGCCGACATCGTTGAAATATCCCCACATAACTGAGTAATCCAGAACAGAGAAAGAGGGAACCCTCTGTTTTGGATTTTTTGGGTCCTCTTTGGACTTCGCTGCCCGTGCCAATGTTAGGGATGTATTCACTTCTGGCGACATCCATTTATCTTTAAAAATTTATGAGTTGTGTGCCCACCATAAATTTGCGACCAAGATACATGGTAGTTCTGCATACAGTTTTAGTGATCTGTCATGAATCCACAACTTATAGCATTCCTCGAGGGAAATATTATTCTAATCTGCACCTACTTTGAGATTTTCTTTTATTGTTGTGGCAACATGACCTACATAAGGGCATGATACAAAAAGGTGAGATGTAGATTCAGAGTTTAATTTTCAAAGTACACAATAGTTTGGACCATGTCAGTTCCTTTTTTCCAGATTATCCATAGTTTGTTGGTTAAGACCAACCACATTAACAATTGGCAGCCCAAAGGGACTTGGATTTCCATAAAACCTTCCACCATCATTGTGGTTGGGTAGTTTTCCTTTCTTCCTGCCAGGCTCTATACCCCAGTTTGGCTATGAAGGATCTGTCTTTTAGGTTACGGGACCAACATAAAGTGTCCTTGTTATCTGGGGAAATAATGAGAAGATTTTTGCATAACCGAGATAAATAGAAATTCCATTCAATGTGAAGAGCCTCCGAGAGGCCTAAGGTTGTCACATCTTTCCAATCTGCTCACCCTCGAGGTTGAGGGAAACCAATACAAGAATCATGAAGAGAGTGAGTGTTATTGTTCCTCAAGGAAAGGATGAGGGGCGAAGAAATTTTGAAATTATTTTATGCTCCCAACTAAGGATCTTCTCTGACCCTGACCTTTTTCCCATCACCTATTTTTCATACCACCTAATCTCCTACCAGAGGGAAATCTTCGACAAGAGCCTTCCACACATTGGATCCTTTTGAGGATTTGTTCGGTTGCCTGAACCACTCGATGACAGAGAGGTTAAGAAGATATTTCGATTTCATCACTTTAGTCCATAGCGTGTTCCCTACTGATAGATGCCATAAGTTCCTTCCAACCAAGGCTCTAGCAAAGAGATGAATATATTTTACACCCCAACCACCTAAATCTTTGGGATTTTCTAAAGAGGAACACTTCGCTAAATGCATCCCCCCTGTAGAGTTGTTGCCAACCCATAAGAAATGAATGTTGAGCTTTTTTATCTTATCAAGGATACCTTTGGGAATGGCTACAATTGAGTTCCATTAGACTAGTAATCCTTCCAAAATAGATTTTTAAGTAAGACTAACTTGCCTCCTTGGGAAAGAGTTTTGAAAACCCAGGAATCAATTCTCGATTCCACATTTCGAATAAGCTAGGGCCAATCTGACTTCATGTACTTGTCAGGCTTAAATATATATAACTTGATCTGATGCGCACTTCAAGGTAATCGCAGCACACAACACTATGGAACGTCTGCACCCTTCCTTTGATGCACAATCCTCACACACTACTCAAGTGCGCGCAAAATTAAACCAAAAATTGGTACCAAATGCTCACCAACCTACGTGTACATTTACAATTTCAGGTGCACACAACATTAAACTAACACTTGAGGCCAACAGCTCACCAACCTACATGTACATTTACAATTTCATGTGTGTGCAACACTGAACCATCAGCTCACCAGCCTAAATATACATTTACAATTCGGTTCGAATTAGGGATATTAGTTGAACTCGGTGGGTACAACTACGTCCTTGCCATAAACCAGTTGGAATGGAGTATACTTATGCAATTTCTATACGATAGTCCTATAATCCCATAAAAATTTTGGAACCCTTTCATCCCATTCATCCATATTTGCACAACATACTTTTGTTAATCCTCTCTCCAGAATTTTGTTGAAGGCTTCGACTGTACCATTTGATTGTGGATGATACGGGCTAATTTTGTGATGTTGAAATAGGAACTCGCAGGTGAGAGTGGCTAAAATATCACCAATGAAATGGGCACCCTAATCACTAGTCAAACTCTGAGGATAACCAAACCTAGTGATGATGTTCTCAAAATTAAATCTAGTTGCAGTATATGTAGAGCAATCGTGAACTAGTTCTGCTTCGGTGCAGCGGGTAAGATAGTCGATAGCAGTGATAATATACCTAGCTTTCAAGTGCTTGGTTGGTGGATTGATGCGTCCTATAAAGTCAACTGCCCACTTTTCAAATGCCTGAAGAGCTCGAACATGATGTAAGGGAAACTCATCCCTACGCGATGTTTTACCAACCCTCTAACAAACATCACATGCCCTAGCATAATCTTTCGCGTCTTTGAAGGCAATTGGCTACCATAATTCTGCTTGTAGTACCTTTTGGGCAGTTGATTTCCCTTGGACATGTGCTACCGCAACTCCACAGTGTCATTGCCACAAAATTTCAAACCGCTCGTGATCAAGTACACATCTTTGAAAGATGTTTTCCAAGCCCAATTTATACAACTGACCTACGATCAACTAATATTTGGTAGCACGGACCACCAGATGCCTCTTCTGAGTTGCAGAATACCCATCCAACATAGTACCATTAGTGAGAAACAATGCAATATCAGAAAGGTAATTAGGGATAGCCTCAATCTTAAAAAGATTTGCATCGGGGAGTTGGTCATCTACAACTTTGCCACTCTTGCCTGATTCTAATCGAGAGAGATGATCGAGGCCAAAATTTAATTTTTAAGAATTGACAATGAGCTCGAAGGAAAACTACTGAAATAGTAACAACCATCTGCAAATTATACCTTTTAACACAAGTTTATTATCTAGATATTTTAGGGTGGAATGATCAATTAAGAATTTAAAATGGCCTCCTAACAGATAATGTCTAAACTTTTGTAAAGTATAAACCATAGCCAAACCTTCCCTTCCAGTGGTAGTGTAGTTGCACTCGACCTAAGAAAGCTTCCTGCTAGCAAAGTAGATAGGATGATCCATGTTTCCTTAACAAGGCTACGCAAGGATTGCACCCAAAGAGATACCATAAGCATTAATGTTTACATGGAATTCCTCGTTCCAATTTGGATATATGAGAATAGGGGCAATACTCAACTTTTCTTTCAGAGTATTAAAGGCTTAATCACACTCTAACTTCCAACTGAAGGCTTCTGATTCCTTCATCAACTTCTCCAACGGGGCAGTGATGCTTGCATAATTCCTGATAAATATGTGGTAGTATCTAATGTCACCCAACGTTGATCGCAATTGTTTAGTACTCGTAGGCGGGGGCATATTTAGTATCACAACAACCTTTGTAGGATCAACCAACACTCCTTCCATACATACTATATGTCCTAGCATATTTTCAAAAGGTACACAAAAAATACACTCCTTCAAGTTTAAATAAATTTGTAGCTGTCTGCAAGGATCAAACATTAGTCAGGGTAGACCTATGTGCTCCTTCAGTAGGTTGTACACAGTCCACTCGTCCATATACAATTCAAGAAATTTATGAATAAAGTCACATAATCCAACAATAAGTATGCGAGAGAAAACAGACATGGTGTTCTTCGGCCCAAAGGGCAAAACATTGTAAGAAAAAGAACCCTATTATGTAGTGAAAGTAGTCTTTCTTTTATCCTCTTCTGCAATTCTAACCTAATGGTAGCCTGAGAATCCATCCATAAAAGAATAGGCTTCACTGCCCGCCACTTGATCAAGAACTTCATCACTAAAAGGAGTAGGAAAAGGGTCATGTACACAAGCTGAATTAAAACTCATGTAATTCACACAGACTCTTATATAATCAATACCCTTCTTGCTCTGGATTATAATAGGACTGACTCTCCCTTAATCCCCTTTAGTTCTAAAAAATTCCTAGGAAAGAGATCCTCGTACTCCCACAATATAGCCTATATCTATGTCATAGTTTGTTCATCCCAATAATCACCTATGGATGCCAGCTTAGGAAGCTCCTTGCTCCTTATGTTTACTTTCCACAACCTCAGAGGTTGGGTGTATGAGTTGTTGATATCACTTGATATGGTATCCTTGAATTCTCTTGTTTTAGTGGATTCCTAAAATGTTAAATGTCTGAGTTCCTCAAAGTCCTAAGGATCTTCGGGGTCCTTGTCAACTTTACTACAAGCCATGGGTACTCTCACGGAGGATGGATTTAAGTTGTATTGAAGCAAGTGTTCATGCCCAAAGCCGACTGTAAGTGGACATTTAGGCCTAACTTCAATACCAAACAACATCTTCTTGATTTGTTGGAGTACAATTGCGATTTCAGGAGTCTTACCAAAGAATGAGAAATCATGGCAGAATTGATTCTAAGGTATCTTCCAACGTACTATTTGTCTTCTTGTTTCCTTGTGGACATACCAGGCTTTGGGAATTGTTCCCAGAGAATGAACTAAGTGATGTGTCCATGGATAGGAAGGGAGTTGCAAAACTTTCCACACTTATAGACAATGCTCAATGTATGAAACTGGGTTCGATTGACCATCATATATTTCCAAGGATAACAACTGACTCTTCTGCTTTCGATCTTGTTCCAATTGTGATATTTATGTTAGTGGAAGGAATCAATGTTGTATAGCGAGCTTAACTTCGTCCCAAGTGAACAAAGTTTCTTTGTGAGCATCCCACCACCTGACTGGAGAAGATTTTAGGGCTAGGTCAAGTGTTGAGAGTCTGTGTTCTGTCGCAACCCCACCCACCATATTAATGAGAAAAATCTGAAAATTTGAGGTACCATCATATGTTGGACACTCCCTAATCTCCATCTCGATCCACCTTACTGCTCAAACAATTGTGCAACGCCTTGAAAAGTTCTCATACCTGCTTTGTTGCCAGTTGTCCCAAGCAGCTTCAGAGTCTTCATCTACAAATTGAATACTTCGCCAACTTATGGATCCATCTGTAGTGGGATTAATGTAATATGTTTGGTTGCTTGCGATCATAGTGTAGAGTTGATCTAGAGAATCTTGTTACATACTCTCATCTATTAGGTCACTATACCATGGACCTTGATACGGGTCTAAAGGTTGGGTTACTTTCATGCCATCAGATTCAAAGGTCATAATTTCTTTCTTGAGATCTATTCATAGTTCTCATAGGCCTAGTCAATGCCTAAAATAGCTAGGTAAGGATATTTTCCCCTTATTATTTCGATGACTTCAAACTCTGCTACAATTTTGACTCCAACCAAATCCACTTCGACATTTTGCAGCCTTCCTATTAAATAAATGTAATATTGATTTTCCATTCACAACTGTGTAGGAGAATATACAAGTTTGGGCTTACCCATCGCTTCCCAAGTTTTCCTTGGAAAGATATTGATATTGGAACCTAAGTCCAACATAGCATCCCTTATCTCATAGTCATTAACGTGAGGATTCAACCAGAATTCTCTCTCAATTCTCCTCTTCCTTCTCTGTATCCTACTTGTGTTCCTTGTTGGAAGGTTAGAAACAATGGACTCTTTTGAGTTTCCTTCGATTCCCAAGGCCCTTTTGATTGTGCTTCAAAACTTCCCAGTAAGTTGTTCATCATCCAAAATGTCGAAAAATAGTTGTAACCACATATCAATGGCCTTTTGTGACTTATCCAGGGGCTCCATCCGAGTAAGTGATTCTCTAGCGACTCTTGGTTGACAAGGATTTGGCTTAAAACTTAGATCTGCAACCTCAAGCATTGCAAAACTAGACAGTTATCTGAACATTTCCACTGCGTCCTTAAAGAATTCCTTCTGCCTTACAAGATTGTACTTAGTATTCAGAGGGATCTCCTTATGAATCTTGACCTGATGAGGATTTCCAATATCAGCACTGGTCTTGGTTCCACCTCTAGTAAAAATGATAATACCAGACTCTGTTCCCTCGGCTACAGGTCTAGGATCAAAATCTATCAAATTATCTCCTCTTTGCCTTGCACGGTCTTCCCACTTGGAAATCAGATTCGAGAAATCTTCGGTGGAGTGGGTATTATTTCTGCAGTGGGCACACCATTATCTTCTTGGGAGTAGACAATCCATTGTGAGATTCCCTTTCTCATCACAGTGGTAGCAACGACCTAGTCCCCTTTCACCACTTTGTCCTCCTCTGAAATTTCCTCCACCTCGACGACCACCTCCGAACCCTTGAGGAGTTTCATTGACTTTGAATGCGAAACGATCCAATCTGTCAGCTAGAGCATCCAAAGCTCTACATTGGTTGGTAGTATGAGTAGGGGACCCACAAAATTCACAATATACTATATTCATAATAGGAGTTTACTTTTGTAGAATAGGGCAGTGCCTTAGAGAGTGCTCATGACTTCTACAAATCTCACAATACTTATTATTTTGGCCTCCTTGATGATTTGAGAAAACAAGCTATTGAATAGGGCCAGAAAATGGCATTGCAACGACGACTTGTGTGTGATGTCACGTTCCCAAGAGTAGGCCAATAGGGAGTGACTTAGTAGTCTATATGTTCTCGTAGACTATAGTCAGGCACAAACAGGGAACAAGATAGAGAAATAAGGAGGAATTGATGACTAAACGATGAATTAAGCCAAAATACTTAGGAAAAGTCACTTAAGCCTAAGTCAACGAAGAATTAGAATGAAAAGGTGTTAAAACGAGACTTAATTAATTGATTAATCACTTTAGGAGGAAAAGCACCTAGATTAAGTGAGGTCAATGGTGAATTAGATTGGGAAAGGTATAAAGGGAGGAATTTGACCTAATTCCTCATTGTGCATTGTTATGATTTGATGTTGAGAGTTCCCAGAGGAGGAGGAGAGCCGACCTTACTGTTTTGTGGATTTCTGGAGGAAACCACCACCATTGATTGGTTTCGGTGTTGAGAGACACACCCTAGCCCATCAGAGATACCATCGAGGTATTTCACCATACTTTTCAGGAGTATCCATTGCAGAGTGCGCAACTCAGCCAGTGAGGGCACAAGTCAATTTAAGGGTTTGGAGAGCTGCACGAGATCCGTATCCAGATTGCAATTTCCTTCCAACCCATTTGAGATCTAGCCAGGGCGCTTCTATTGAGCCATCTATCATCAAATTATGACGGTGGAATCTTGTAGATCGACTCATTCAGCCATTTAGGGCGCAACTCTTCCGAACAGACATTTGGTGTTGCATGCAGAGTTTCAGAGAATATCCGGACAAATCCTTCCTACCCATTTCCTTGTTTGGCAAGACGATCGTTTTGAGCCATATAGCAACAAATTTCATTGGTGGAATCCTTTGGGGTGCATCCAGTGCTCCAGGAGGTGTGCAAACCCCCCAGGGGTCCAGATCCAGTGCCTTAAAGACCATATTCGAGATACGACACTCACCCATTTCAATCTAGAGGCCAAGGCGCTTCTTTTGGAGCAGTTTCCAACGTATTCCGATGGTCTGAACTTCCGGATGAGTTTCTCAGCTGGTAGTGGTTACCGTACTTCGTCGGAATCGCATATTTTCACCGATCTATCCGTGCATGCATCAGATCTGCTATCATCTTCTGATCACAGGTATTTTTATGTTATTTGATTATATTCCAGTGTTGATCCATGAGATCTGGCTGACGTTTATATTATATATTTCCAGTAGGCTATTGTATTTCCATGCTCGAACCGTATAATACATGATATTGGGCAGTTGATGTTCTTTACTTCTGCATTCATCCTTTATATGTTGTTTAAACCATAAATATGCAACATGCACATGCAATAACCAACATGCACATGCAATAACCAACATGCACATGCAATAACCCACATGCACATGCAATAACCATCAAGATCTCAAACATACAACTGAAACACATCCATAAACCCCCAGTGTATCAGATCTGCAAGATAGAATAATAGATCAGTAGCAAATATCTTGATCAGCGGGATCAGGGATATTTCAGTGGTATCAAAGATTTAGTCCTGCCAGCCTGTGACTAAAGACAATGAATACAACAGAAGAACTAGTTGGTCGTGAGCACGTAGGTGGCGAATATGTCACTTACAACAGGCGCAGGGAAAGAAGGGATAGGCCTAACTTTCCTCCCTTCCCTCCCAGTTCAGAGGAAGAGGAAGAGGCACACCGAGAAGTAGAGAGAAGAGCAGAGTGCGAGGCCAAGCGCAAAGTAGAGAGGAGGCTAGGTGACAAATATGAGTGACCAGAGGGCAGTGGTAAGGCCCCCGTGGATCCAAGTGTAGCCTTCATGCAAGTTATCATTGATATGCTAGCTAGTTAGTGGACCATGTCTCAGTCTTTGGCTCAGGTAGCGGATAGACTAGCTATGGTAGACATCCCGGGCACACAAGCCCCACATGTAGCACATGGGAACTCAGGGGAAGGCAATAGACCCGAGTCACCTACTCACACATATACTTTTGCGAGTAGGATTCCACGTCCGTTGTTTCCCAATTTCCAGAGGGCATCCCCAGTAGCAGCATAGATACCGATAACACAGAGACTGCCCACTCATGCAGAGGACATTGCAAAGTATCAGAGAGAGTATGCAACCTTGGGCTATGACGTTCATCAGGATATGACATTAGTCGAGTATTGTGGACTCAGACTCAGGATCCGTCCTAGAGAGCCACAGAGGGGAGGGCAGCAGCAGCAGGGGCATAACATTGACTTCATCCGAAAAGTTGGTAAGCTCACCATACCTTCTTTTGACGAATCGTCCAAATGCATCGCCAGAGCTTGGGTATAGAAACTAGACACCTGCTACAAGCTCAACCAGATGTCTGAGTTAGAGGCCGTCAGTTTCGCCACCCTACACTTGGAGGGTGAGGCACACAAGTGGTGGTATCACGGATTGGTGACATTGGGTCACAATTGCATCACCTCTTACAGAGAGTTCAAAAAGAGACTCATAGATAGATTTCATAGGAGGGATCCAGAGATCCATTTTAGAGATCTAGACCAATTGAGACAAACTGGCACAGCAGAGGCATTCATCTCAGAGTTTCATAGGGTAGCAGTGGCAGTGACAGACATATCTAAGCCCCAATTGGTCATGCTATTCACAGAAGTGCTCACAGAACCCTTGAGAGGATGGGTGAAGGCCTACCAGCCTCATAGCTTGCAGGATGCCATCCAACGCACTAGAGATTTGGCGGATTCAGTGCCAAAATCTAAACCCTTCACCAAACCCTTTGTACCACAGAGAGAGAAGGATCAGAAGAATATTCTAAGGGAATGGAAGGGCAAGCCCAAGTTGGATGATGATACGCGACATGAGTTGATGAGGAAGAAACTTTGCTTCTCCTGCAGAGACCCTTGGGTCCCTGGGCATAGATTCATGGGAAAGGGACAGATCCACTATATTGAAGTGGAATCAGGCAGTGAGGAGGAGGATGAGGATATTCAGGCACCAATAGACAGTGATTTAGAGACTGAGACCACTCATGAGCCAGAGCAGCAACCAAAGAAACCTCAGATACTGGCAAGGGCACAAACCCAGGAGGAGGCAAAACCTCGTAGAGAGGTGAAAGGGGGAACCATAGCCACCCTTTCAGGAGTACCCAGGTACAACACTCTCAGGCTAAAGGGCCTTGTACAAGGGCAACGCATGACAACTTTAGTTGATGGTGGGGCCACCCACAACTTCATAGATGCATCCTTAGTAGCCAGGAGGGGGTTACGCATAAAGGAGTTTGAGGGATTCCATGTGGCAGTGGATGATAGATACACGATGACATGCTTGGACATGATCCCCAACTTAGAGGTCAAACTAGGCAACTACACCCTGACTGATACATTCTATGTAGTTGACCTATCAGATACTGATGTCGTGTTAGGGGTACAGTGGTTATATTCATTGGGGGAGATTGGGTTCAATTATCAGATGTTGACCATGAGCTTTAGAGATGCTAGTGGATCAAGAGTTGTGCTGAGAGGCATGTCTACAAGGGCACCTTGAGCAGTATTGGCAAAGAGGATGGAACAGATCTTTCATCACAGTGATGTGGCTTACGCATCAGAGTGTTTGATCACCAAGCGAAAGGACTCGAGGGTAGGGAGTAGTACCATCCACAGATCAAAGAGCTTCTGGGATGTTACGAGTCAATATTTGGGCCGATACCACCAAGGAGACCGCTAGACAGGGGTTTTGAGCACATGATTGAGTTAGAGGCAGGGGATACACTGGTGATTACAACACCCTATAGGCACCCCAAGAAATTTAAGGACGAAATTGAGAAAGCAATCAAATAATTGCTCGCTATGGGGCACATCAGGCCCAGCATGAGTCCTTTTGCATCTTCAGTCAATCTGGTACTAAAGAAGGATGGCACGTTACGGATGTGCATCGATTACATAGCACTCAACAAGAAAATGATCAAGAATCGTTACCCCATTCCACGCATAGATGAGCTGATGGATGACTTACATGGGGCAGTCTTCTTCACTAAGATTGATCTACGCTCAAGATACCATCAGATCAACATCAGGGAGCAAGACATTGAGAAGACAACGTTCTGATGCCATTTAAGACACTTTGAGTTCTTAGTCATGCCGTTTGGATTGACCAACGCACCAACCACTTTCCAGTCTTGCATGAACCATATCTTTAGAGGACAGTTGAGGAAGTACCTTCTGGTATTCTTCGACGATATATTGATCTACAACAAGACATGGGATGAGCATTTAGCACATTTGGGGAAGGTCTTGGATATTATCCAGGCGCAATCTTTATATGCCAAGGAATCCAAATGCGAATTTGACATGAGGGAACTACTGTACTTGGGGCCTATCATCAGTGGGTAGGGAGTACAGGTTCACCAGGAAAAGATCAGGTCCATTGTGGATTGACCAATGCCCAAGAATCTCACGGAGCTGAGAGGATTCTCTGGGTTATGCAGTTCCTACAGGCGGTTCATCAAGGGTTTTTCACAGTTGGGAGCACCACTCACAGACTTGACCAAGAAGGGTGCTTTTCATTGGACAGAGGCGTCCCAACAAACATTCAACAAAATGAAGGAGGTTATGAGCACATGCCCTGTTCTAGCCCTTCCAGACTTTTCGCAGCCATTTGTCTTAGAGTGCGACGCATCAGGGGTGGGGATTGGAGCAGTCTTGATGCAGGGGGGCCACCCCATTGTGTTTGAGAGCAGAAAGCTCAACGAGTCAGAGAGACTCTATCCTATTTACGACAAGGAGATGCTAGCGATCATGCATGCCTTAACCAAATTCAGGCAGTATTTGGTGGGCAACAAGTTTGTAGTGAAGACTGATCATAACAGTCTCAAGTATTTCCTTGATCAGAAAGACCTCAGTGAGAGGCAACAGAAGTGGGTCTCAAATATCCAAGCCTTTGACATTGACATTTAGTACATCAAGGGAAAAAGGAATATCGTGGCAGATGCCTTGTCCAGGAGGCCAGCAGGATGTTCAATGATGGACATTTGTACATATTGGAAAGCTCATTTGTTGGTGGAATACTCCAAAAATAAATTTGCTTGTGAGGTGATGGACGAATAAGTGATTGATGATAGATACCGGGTTCCTTATGATGTCATTTTCTACAAGGACCGGATCTACTTGGTTCCAGAATCCACCCTGAAGGGGAAAATTCTGAAGGTATGTCATGATTCGTCTACAGCAGGGCATCAAGGGTACTTCAAAACATATGGGCAGATTAGGGAGAGATTCTCATGGAAGGGTCTCAAGGATGATGTGTCGAAACACATACTAGAGTGCATGACTTGTCAGCAGAACAAGTCCGAGCAGACACACCCCGCAAGGCTACTACAACCTCTACCCATTCCATAGCAGAAATGGGAGAGCATTTCCATGGATTTCACTACAAGCCTCCCTAGAGTGTAGGGCAAGGACTGTATATTTGTGGTGGTCGACAGACTGACCAAATTTGCACATTTCTTCACCATAGCCACTGACTACAAGGCCATATAGGTAGCAGAGTTTTTTTTCAGGGAGGTATTCCAATTGCATGGGTTACCCAGGCAGATAGTCAGTGATAGGGATGGGCGCTTCATCGGCGCATTTTGGCAAGAGATTTTCAGATTGACAGGCACAGAGCTAGCCATGAGTACCAACTATCACCCATAGACAAATGGGTAGACAGAGATTGTCAACAAATGGGTTGAAGGGTATCTTAGGAATTATGTGGGGGGGCAGCAACGCACTTGGGTGAGATGGTTACATATGGGTGAGTATTGCTACAACACAACTTACCATATGTCTATCAGGATGTCACCGTTCAGGGCATTGTATGGATACGATGCACCCTCCTTTATAGAGACTGTGTTTGGGGACAACAGGGTCCTGGGGGCCAAGGATTGGGTGGAGGAGAGTCATAGGATTCTTCAATCAGTAAGGGAGAATTTGCAGTCAGCTCAGAATCAGCAGAAGATATATGCAGACCAACACAGAGTTGAGTGCAATTTTGAGGTAGGGGATTTGGTTTTTCTGCGATTACAGCCATACCGACAATCCTCCTTGAAGAGGAGCAGAGCAGAGAAGCTGAAGCCAAAGTTCTACGGGCCTCATCAGGAGGATAGGCGAGGTGGCATATGAGCTAGAGCTACCAGAAGGTAGCAAGATTCATAATCTCTTTCACATCTCTTGCCTTAAAAAGGTTGTGGGACAACATGCTAGCATTTCAGAGGAGTTACCACCCTTGGATGAGGAGGCTCAGTTGGAGCTAGTGCGAGAGGAGATACTAGAGCAGAGAGAGCGCAGATTGAGGAGCAGGATCATCAAAGAGTGCTTGGTTAGATGGATAGGTATTCCAATGGAAGATGCCACATGGGAGGGAGAGCATATCTTATAACACCCAGGATTGATGTTGCTTGAGGACAAGCAATCTCAGGAAGGGAGGACTGTGATGTCCCGTTCCCAAGAGTAGGCCAGCAGGGAGTGACTTAGTAGTCTATATGTTCCCGTAGACTATAGTCAGGCACAAACAGGGAACAA
>ML787285.1:225089-267877 GCA_009831015.1 Picea engelmannii | reverse complement strand
GCAAATCTTTGTTTTTGACATATTTTGTCTGCCTAATTTACTAGAGAAATTATGGTAGTTGTTTGTACATACTTCTCGCTATTCAACTTCATTGTATCCTTTTATAATATAAATTTCCCTGGTATCAATTTTAAAAAGGTATGTTTAACTATCGTATGTTATGTCTTTGCAATCAAACAATTGCATCATACACAGGATGCTCTATGAGATAACTTTGGTTCTTAGAAGCTATGTAAGCAATTCTTCTTTCTCTAAGTGGTTTTCAAAATACTATTTTTAATATTCAAGGTCATGATATATTGGGAAAGCATGTTATCTCCCTGGCCTATCTCTTCTTTAACCACTCGAGCAATGTTTTTATATTTGTAAATACTCTCTCAACAATATAATTCTATTTTTTTTTATGATTAGAAAATTAGAGAGAAAGATCTCGAGCTTGAAACCAAACCGACACAAACAATCATATTTCTAGGTACATTCATCAAATAAGAATGAAAGGAACTCAAGATTACTTCCTTCTATGGCACTTGATAATAAATTGATTTATATTGAGAGAACTACATGCAAACAAATCTAAAACCCTAAAGTCAAATCCAAAACCCATGAACATTCAATGGCATAACAAATGATCAAATCCAAAGCAACAATTCAAGCGAGACTTCATCTACAAGTCATTCAAACATGGAATAGTTCAAATTACCAATGTGATGGACACCAAAAGAAGGTTGGATTGGTTGGCTTCAAAGCTTTGCTTATGTTCTGGATTATTTGAGCCCAATAATACACATTTGTTTGTCACTATTGAATTATTTTGCTACCCAACCAAAAACATTGCACTTTTAGGAGGGTGGAAGAAATAAAAAAGAGGTTAGAACATCGTTGACTCCATTGATGGCACACTTAGAAGTTTGATGTATCAAATATTCGATATACAGGCATTGTAATAAATAGTATTGGTTACATGTTTGCATTGAATCAAATGACGAGGCAAACCATGCCAAAGTGTTTTATACAATTTAGGTCCAATCTTTGTGAATTTCATTGCCAAGCACACATGCAGAAAGATTGCTTCCCACAACATGGGATCATCACCCAATCAAGGCTCCAATTAGGCCTATACTCGTTTGGTATGGCGATGTCCACGAGTATGTGGGCCTAGTTGCCACCAAATGGTTTTTAAAATCGATTCTAAAGGCAATCTAATTAAATCACTAATTTAACACTAAATCTAACTTAATATAATCAACTGAAACCTAACTAATGCTATGTCTAATTTACTATCCTGATTAGGAGCAAAGTAAATCTAAAAATTAGATACAAAACTAAATAATTAATTACAAAAAGAATAAATAATTCATAACCTCATTAATTATATGGCCCGGATGTATTTTGTAACTTGTAGAAGATTAACCCACACATTTCCATATCCAAATGCAAACAACAAAAATATATTATATGATTAAATTCAAATAACAAAAATAGCTGCATATACTAGAATCAAACACCATAAAACATCCACAAAGTAGTGAGAGAAAAGTGTCATCACCACAATTGGGAATGCCTTTCCATTAATCACAAGCCTTCCAATTCTTCATTACATTTTGATAATAGTATACAAAACATGGTTTCAGATTTTTCAAGCTTTGGAAAGAAACTCCATCTACAGACAGTGAAATATAGCCTTTCAAGCCTTCGAGTCCCCACCTTTCACATAGAAAGAGTAACCTTTTACAATTAATCTTCCTTCTTCTCTTTAGTTACGACGACTTTCCTCTTTCTACTCGTTCTTCGATATTCTTTCCCGAAAAATGTTATTAAATCAAATGTAATATCTTCTTAAGCCATTGTATGGTTACATGTTTCTTCCTTTTCCAAATTTAGGGGTTCTTGTTGCATAACAAATTCTTATGTGTTGTTTACGTGGCTTCACTTGTATGTTTCATTATTTGTTTGTAAGTTGATTTTCCTCTTTTTATTTGTCCGGTCATTCCTTCATTCTCTCACTCTTGTTCACTGTCCATGGCTTTCCATTTTATCTTAACTTAAATATATGTAAAAAACCAAAAAGAAAATTAATAATAAATAAAACTAGCAAACTTTATGAAAAACATAAAAACTAAAATCCAAAATTGTACACCAATTTCTTTCAAATTTTCAGCCATTTTCACCATCAATACGACAAAAATAATCTTCCCAAACGATTCTAGCTTTCCAACAAGCCCTCTCTTTCTTGATTTAGCCTTATAGAACTCAAGATACTACCCACCGAAGATAACGATCAACAACTGTTGATTTAGTTAATGGGTTAATCTTGTCCGTTGATATAAAAGTTAAATCCATTATCCCAAATGCACCGGGAAAAGGAATTCTTTGGGTTTATAACGTATATGATTGCCATTGTAGTTTGTATGAAAAACAATAGAAGGTATAGAGTGTGGAGCCCACATTAAATAGTTTTTGGTCACAAAAATACTTTAAGAGTGAAGTATCTTGATGTCCGGATTCTCCCAAAAACAAATAAAATAATAAAATAAAATTAAAATCAAACCCAAGAGACCATTCCCCGGATCCGGATGCAATCACCTACCTAGTCAGAAGGCCACATTGTTTGCCACGTTGACCCAGTTAACACAGCATCTACCACATCACTAGAACACGTCGATAGTATAAAAATTATGAGGGCCATAACTTTGTGTTCCTAACTTGGATGAGAATTTTTTTGTATTGCTAGAAAGCTCTTGACGAGTAGAAGACGATGATGGACTTGTAATATTGAGTGAAGCAAAATTTTAATAATATTAAACTTCTTATTTGCTAACTCCTTCCTTTACTCCCTTATTTTGTTTGGACTTCTGGTCATTAGGTTTGTTCTCTTATTTCATATAAATTTGCAAAAATAAAATAGGCAACATTAGTATTTTGTCAAAAAAATAAATTTAAAATAACAATACAAATCAATTTATTTACACGATAAAAAATAAAGTGATCAATGATAAATTTGTCTTATGATTTATCCCTTGCAATTTCTATTTGAACTAAATTTGATCTTGTAGAAATTGGATATGAAACACAGATGGAATGAGTTGTTGTTTAACAAGTGGTTTGTCATCTTTCCATTCATGCAGCCGTGACTATTTATCCCACATTGGCTGGGTGAAATGAATTTTCATAGTTTATAATGGTTTCCCAATTCAATGTATTTTGTGTGTGATTAGCATACATTGAGCTTGTCGAACACTTAATCTAATTTTGGATTTGATTATATTCAAAACCAAGACTTTGACTGCTATGTAATCATGTATACATCAACACACAGATGGAATGACACATGGATTAGACTTGGTGACATGGCAAATGATTTGGCTTTGAAGTTAACCATTTATGGAAAAGGCATCCAGATATCAAGGTCATCTGAATATCTGGACATTTGAGTATCCAAATCACCCACACAATGTGACCTCTAGATTGACCCCATATACGAATACAATTTTGAATGAGAAGTCATCCGGGATTCGGGCATCTAGGATGTTAAATATTATGCGCACATGTTTCTTCTCGTTTCTGAATGTTATGGCTTGCACAATCAACATCCCACATCAACAAACACAGTCACGCGGATTGACAAGTTAGAAGTGCCACGTCAACAATGCAACATCATCATGATTCAATCAAGAATATTCCATGTGAAAACCACGTAAGCAGTGCCATGTCATCAATTGCTAATATGAAAAGAAAAGGTACTTATAATTGTTATCTGGTATTTGGGTATCTAGAGGGATTTAAAATGAAACCTCAAAGAATCTTGTTTGGAGGGATTTGAAGTGAAACCTTAAATAATCTATATGGATGCGGATAGAACCCATCTGAAATCTGCCTCAACCTAAAGAACTTGTTGAGGACTCATCTGAATCTAGATATAAGCCTCCCATCCAGCATCTGGGTAAAGTTGTATCAATGAAGTTTTGCTTAATTATAGATCTAAATTACCTTTGTTTTTGGGTATTCGACCTCCTAACTTGATTGGTTCAATCACTGTAAGATTAAGTTTATATTGTCTTTTAGGCATAGTTTTCCCTTTTCAAGCTTAAACAATCTGCAAAATCTTTCTCATAAGTTAAATTGAATTCAAACAAATAATAATTTTCAAAAGGGAAACTCATAAAACAAATTTAAATAATCGAAATAAATTCAAAAAACTCATGAAAATTTTCAACAAAAATCAAATCAAACCACATATAAAGGTAGTGAAAACATAGTTAAATATTTACAAATCGTAGATAAACAAAATTTTGGGTGGATCATCATTATTTTATGAAGAACTCATAAATTAAGGGGGGATTGTTGTCTGGCTACAAGAATTGATGACTGACTAGGCGAACCAACTATCTTTGTTATTAATATAATAAGGCTTAAGTTTATTAAAAACTAGTTGATAACTTTTAAAAAAAAAATCTTCAAACATTGTAAAACCTTGTGGGTTCTACATAAGATAAATTTAATAGGATAAATCCAAAATTTTCGAGTACTTGGTATCTATTCTATTTTTAAACAATGAATCCTTAATAGGGATACTTTAATTTATACTATCTTCGTATTGTTGAATATAAAAGGTACAATAGTGGAGTTTTATGATAAGTAGACATCTATATAACCTATCTCTTCTTCTGAACATTGCTTCGTTGCTCGTGAGCGTCCATAGCCCCGACGAAGATGTCTTGATACCATACAAGCATGACCCGACTTCCAGTGAGCGTCCATAGCCTCAACGAGTTTACTCGTACTTCCCATACTTTACAGTGCTTTCAACTTCCTTGTATTAATTAATTTCACCCTTTTGATTTGATTTGTAAAAATTGCATATGCAATTGGGTGAAGTAAGCGGGGTGGTACAAGAGATAAATTTATTTTAAAGAATAGATGTGATGCTTTTAAAATTTGACCCCAAAAGTTTCCCTTAAACTATTAATGCACTAAGATGGGTGGGATTCAAAGAAAAGATATATATAAACATTTTCCTCTACTTAAAGAGTACCATCATAATTTAAAATAAATCTTGGTGTTCCTCCATGATCACTAATCATTTCCAAAGATCTGAAACTTGATGTAGATGATTTCAGACAAAACAACCCCATTTGTAATAATAACGAAGTACAGATCACAATTGTGCATCCTTGAAAAATTCCCCCATATTTAAGAATAAAAACTTAAAAACAAAATAAACACAAATTTTCAAAGAAACCGAAGAATCGAGAAGAAATTTTAAACAACATCAATCAAAAATAGAAAAGTAGAAAACAAAACAAAATGTACACTATTTGTCATAAACTATTCTAAACTAATTGAATTTCAAAAGGCTATGTGAAGTCAAACAACCAATGTAACGAGTGAAACCATTTTAAACTTAACAAGGAAATTTTGATTAAAACAAAGGGAAAGAAAACCTCGAAGTAAAAAACAAAGAATTTTTTTTTATCAAAGCTTATATACAAAGTGAAAAAGGTTGTTTTTTATTAGACATTTATAGTCATAAGATTGTTCTAGCCAAACTTCTATTCTATCATATATTTGATTATTTTCATTAAATGTTATTTTAATTGGAAACCTGTTGGCAGCAATAATATAATTTTTATTGTTTATAAGTTGCCTACACAGGGTCTCTAAATTTTCATTACTCGTCATGACCATTATCACTAAACGACACTTGTCACTTGTCGCTTTTTACATATATTCCTTTCGATTTTTGTTTTCATGACTGTAAGCATGAAAACTCGCAGTTGGAATTGACACTTTGTTTCGATTTTTGATTAAAGGAAAACTGTTCATTTGGTCTATTATCGAATTGTCATATTTTTGCTATGAACATGATTGTTCTCCTTGTTTATAACTCGTTGGTTCTAAACGTGCCTTGGTTACATAAGTGAAAGACCTCCATGTATTAATTTTCGATTGATATTAATAGAGTTTTCATTCATAAAACTTTTAATTATTCAATTTTATTTGATACACTTACCTTTGTAATCAAGCCATGAATGTGCGTACTATGGTTTTCCAAGTGTTCACATCCTCATACGTACCCATGCCAAGGTGTCATATGAAGTACAACATGCCATTACTCTTTTGTGTGGTCTCGGACTTCACGATTTCATTCCCACGCATGGTGATTAATGCCTCTACCTACCGTTTTGAACTATCATAACATTGTTTTGTTCAGGGTTATGGCTCTGTGGTTTTTCATCAAACCCTACCTATGAGTGCTTTGTTGATTCCCTTATGTTCGCCATGGCTCCAGTGGTAAGGATCGAGCCCAATGGCATCCAAACTTTGTTATCGTATGATAACGCTAGGGATGTTTAGAAAGGAACGATTGGTGTTTATTCATTGAAAAATTTAAGGGTTTCAATATGAGAGTTGCCCAAGAGTTTGCATTGACCTTTGACGATTGCAGAGCAAAGATAGGTGACGTGCAACTAGAGGTAACTGAAGAATTTTTAAGCCAAGCTATGGGTTTACCAGCTGTCAGGCAAAAATGGTTCATGAACGCAAAAGTTGAAGAGGTCCCCTGGACTTTGATGTTCACCTCATGGAAAATTACTAGTTGTGACCGAGGTATGCCTGTCTCATCCTTAAAACCTAGGTGGCATGATCTACTTGCTATTCTGAAACAGTTCATTATGTGTGAAGGAAGATTTGGGTTGGTTTTCTTGTATCACCTGCGATTGTTTATGAGTTTCATTGGCTTCCCATTGAATATGCCCTACTTCCTGCTTAGAAGTCTGTACAAGATGGGAAAACAGTTTAGGAGGCAGAGGTCTGATTCGAGTTTATTCCATCATGGTTTAATTAAAATTATCCTCGTGCATCGGTTGCAATTACACAACGATTGTTGGGATGCCTTTGTTTTACGAAATGGCTTTGGCAACAGTGAGTTGGGATAGGTTGATAAACCGGTTATTGTTGAAACCCTCGTGAACACTACAACCTCTTCTCCACCACTCCTGCCCTGTGATCTTGCCCCTAATATTGAACCCTCGACCTACCCTGATGCTACTCAACCGGACAACCAACCGGGTTCGCACCCTAAGAGTTGCACTAAGACTATTAAAAAACCCACAGGGAAGAAGCTAAAGGGCAGCGTCGATGTTAATTACAAGAATAAAAGGGTTATTCGTTTGATTTCACGATGTGCTCGAAACAAATCCAAACCTTGTGCAGACACAAAAAACACAATTGAGGTAAGTGAAGACTCGGATTCATAAATTGAAAGGTTCTTGTCCGAAGAGGATCCAATGTCATATGGAATTTGCCCTGACAAACCCTACGATTATGTTAGCAACCTGCCTCCATGTCTAAAGGATAATCCCGAATTTCCCGGCATTCGATTATGTGATAAACCTACCTTTCGCGTGGACACTTCTCCAATTCTTAATGCTGTCAGTGCTAATGCACAGTCTCTACAGCCACAGTGTGATGAATGTCAATCCTGGATCGACAGGTATTATACGGATGTGCTTGTGCTACAGTCCTGGCTTAAATCATTGAAAGACCAAGTGGATTTGTTGACAAACGAGAACAGTAGACTCCAATCCATAATTGAAGCAAAGGACAAACGCCTAAAAACTATAGGATCTGTCATTTTTAAGAATGTAGAGGCAGCAACAGCAATCGTAAACTCTAAGATTGCTTGATATGTTTTAATCCCATGATTTCAGGTATGATCTTTTTGAAAGTTTAGCATGATGTTGTCACTCTCAATTTAGGATATATGATTTGATTGAATAGATTGCCTTTCTTATAAAGATTAATTTGTTTGGTTTGTTGAATAAAACATGATTGTAGTTGTAATTATAACTAGCAACAGAATCGTAAGATTCTGTAGCCAGTTAGAAAATTTTGAATTGCTTCATTTGACAATTGAAAACATATCTAAAATTTCCCCATTTTCATTTGTTAACAGGAACCCATGATTCCAAGAAGATATGAAGCACTGTTGACAACTTCTAGCCATATCAACTTTGTGTTTTTTAGTAAATAGATTAGGCTGTTGGTATTTTGATATCAAGTAAAATCAGGGAGGTTGCATCCCCCATATTTTTGGAACAGATTTGATATTATCAACATGAAACATTTTGTTCCTGGAACCTATATAAGCATGTTATTTTGTAAACATGAGATCATCTCTGCCTGGGGAAAGACTATGGATTTTTCATTTATAGACTTGAATGAAATATAATATTCGTCACAGCTTTAGCTTTTCCGTATTGTGGTTTTATTCAAGTCGTGATTATTTCAATTTGTAATTAGATTATGACTGCTTTCACTATCATGGTGTACTACAAGTTGGTATGATTAAAAATTTATATATTATCCATGTTTTATGTTCCAGATTTAACACACAACAATCATTTTGTTCAAACTTGAATTAAGAGATTTATCTTTATCTTTTATTGAACGTTTATACACAAGTTCTCACAACATAATTTATTTTAATGTGACTGCTTGTGAAATTAAGAGATTGTTGTGATCATATCTCTTATATGTTCTATCATTCGAATTCCATCATTACTGCTTCACATTTATGAGAAGCAATTGTAGGATCTATTGTGGGTTTACCTCATCAGACAGGGAGATTGGATGCTACACACTGAACAAATATTGGATGCGGTAACAGGTCAGTTTGTTATTTTGATTTCATTAGTTTAATGAATATAGAAATTTCATGCAGTTAAAACATCTTCTACTATCTGTTATTTCTGTTTGCAATTAGACAATTTGATATTCCATTTCTAGAATATAAACAGATTAAATAATAGTTTTACTGTTGTTTAAAAAATCAATTTGTATTCGATTTTCGCGGATTTAGATTAAAATTCGTATCGTGTACATATTATATATATATTAGAAATAGAATCATTTGTATATATTGTACATATAATAAGTAGAGTTATTTTATAAATATTAGTCAGTTAAACTGTAAATATATATTAGATCTATATATAGTTTTTAGTGATTGTTATTCACCAAGTTATTGCATTTTCTTTAGTTTTGGTTTTTTCGCTTTCTTTAGGACTTAGATCGGCCAACGGAGCCGCTAAACCCGTCGGAGTGGATTAATCCAAATGGCTTGGGTTAATTAGACAACCCCAGACCGAATTCACTCCTCCAGTTGACGAGTGGTCAATTTCGCTCGTCAACAAATGGCGCTAGAAGGAGGGCCTGGAAACTATTAATGGCACGAGGAGGTCGTAAGACTCCTCCACCACCTACCCGCTCACCTATAGTAACTAGAAGTCATTCAGACGACAACATTGTCCCTCAAACAACAAGCACATCAAACGATGATCTACGGATCACAGTTGAACCAATAACTCCAAACCCTACGGGTGGTGACATACAAGAGATTGTTCGGCAATCTCTCATAAGAACTCACAGTGCCTTAGCCCGTATAAGACAACCAAAACGACCTTTGAATCAACCATTATACTTTTCTGATATCAGAGAACAACTTGGAGGTACTGACCTTACCTTAAACCCTACAGATCCAATCCTCATTCCTGCAGTTGGAGGATCTGGTATACCACCATCACCACCTCCTTCATCTCCTTCTTCTTCTAGAGAGATATCCTTTGATGAAGGCAGTTCCTCATCCCAGCCTTCGACACCACCCACACCTATAGCCAACCCGAACAATCCTGCCAGACCCTGGCTCGACCAAGATACAGTGGTCATACCTAGGCCTCAGCATCCTTTACCCAAGCACCCGGAGAAATGGCTCTCTAAATTTCACCCAGACTCCAAACAGATCGTTGAAGATCACATCAAAAAGTTTATGTTAGCCATTAGACTCCGTAGTGTTGAGCATGAAGACGTAGTTTGTAGATTGTTTCCCTACACCTTTGAAGGCAATGCCTCTACCTGGTAGTTTGCCCAACAGCCCCACACTATCATTTCATGGGAGAAATTTGAATCCTGTTTCCTTGAGAAGTTCGGAGACGACAAGTCTCCTGAAGTTCTAGTCTTGGAGCTTTCTAGTTTAAAAATGAACCCCAAAGAAAAGATCAAAGACTTTAATCAAAGGTTCTTGACACTAAAGAACTGGATCCCTACAGATTCGATGCCTGCCGAGAATCTTATTATCGCATACGGCACGAAAGCCTACATCAAAACATAGCCATTTGGGTAAAGAGATCCAAGAAAGCCACGTTGTTAGAAGCCTTCAAAGAGGCCAATCAGATCGAGAAAGACATTCTCAGTTTAAAAGACACTACTAGCAACGAGATAGAGACTAGTTCGTCTTCCAAAAAGAAAATCAAAATCTTTCCTAGACCTTCCCAAAACAAAGCTCAACTCGAAAGCTCAGATTTAGAAACTTACATAAATTCGTTCAGAAATTGTCCAACCAAGTTATAGATTTGAAAAGGTCGGCTGAAGAAGCCTCTTCGAGCAAAGGGCCTTACAAACCCCCTTTTAGGAAGCCTTTTCCCACCAACTGACCTAATTCAAATATTGAAGGCCTAAATCTAGAAAGCCTGCAATTTGGTATTCAAATGATCCTAGAAGCACACAATAATTTGATTCCTCCCGAGATTCCTGAAGAAGTAGCTGAACAAGAGACAGTAGAAGAAGATGAATCCTCTCTGAACATTTTTGGACATTTTTCGGATAGCATTTTTCGAGCTAATTTCGAAACAGTGCATCCTTACAATACTAGGAGCAAGACAACAAATAAGCTTTCTTCCGAAATCACTACGACTTTGCCTCCAAAACAGTCTAAGTCAACTGAGACTAAACAGAATTCAGTAAACCCAAGTTTGGATTATGATTTGGTTGAGGATATAAAAAATCTTAGGGCTAACTTTTATGTTTACGAATTATTAAAATTCCCTTTCCTTCTACAAAAAATGTTGTAGAATATTGCAGAGAACAATCCGAACAGTAACAAAGGTGTTCAAAACAACCCCAAAATTCCTCAGAAGGCCTCTGCCAAAACTACATCCGAGTCTCACGATAAAAGAGACCTTCCTGTAAATAATGTAACAAATGTAGATAAACCAGTTTCAGAGGCTGCAAATAAAAAGCAACAAGCTTCCGCTATTAATACTCGCAGAAATGTCCCTCCATTTTTGTTAACTTTTGAAATTTTCAATAGGAATGTACATAATTGTATGGTAGATTCAGGTGCATCATATAACGTAATGCCTTGGTTTGTTTGTCAAAAGATTAATGCCGAAGTTCAACCATCTAGCTTGAAAATTATCCAGCTTGATCGAACTAGTGTTAAAGTGATAGACGAATTAAGAAATGTGCTTATAAGATTGTCGTCTAATCCTAAAGTTCATCAAGTGATTGATATTATTGTTGTAGATATCCCAGAAGTTTATGGTTTGTTTTTTAGTAGAGACTGGTCAGAACAATTACATGTCTATTTTGCGACGGATTGGTCTCACCCGTCGCTGCCCGAGAATGGAAAGCCCAACAGAATCAAGGTAAATCGTGAACGTTATCTGAATTTCACGGTGACTGATTTAAATGACCCCAATGAACCATTCACTCTTTTTGTCGATTCGCCCGAAATACAGGGGATGGATACCTTTTTCGGCAATTTCGTGGCCGAAACTTCCACCATCACTGACCCAGAACAACAATCTAAAATTTTGATATATACGCAGCCAACAACTTCCTCTCAGTGGTCACATGCAACCGACAACAATCAAATATGGTCTCTTTACTTTGATGGGTCAAAATCCAAGGAAGGAGTTGGTGCAGGTTGTGTGCTCATCGATCCAGCAGGTAATAAGACTCTAATTGCTTTCCAGTTAGAATTTGAATGTACAAACAACACGGTCGAATATGAGGCACTCGTGCAAGGCCTCAGAAAAGCATTAGATTTGAACATTCAAAATTTGACTGTCTTTGGTGATTCGAAAATCATGGTTAGATAGGTAAAAAATTATATCCACTATTTATCCCCGCACCTTAAAAGCTATCAAACTAAGGTATGGAATTTGATGAACAAGTTTTTCGCATTTAACATAAATTTTATTCCTAGATTAAATAATTCGGAAGCTGATTTGTTAGCTAAGGTCGCTTCAAAACTTTTTTCTACAGTAGGCTTATCTCCGAATGCATTTTTCGTCAAACTGTTGTTCAGACCGTCCATCCCAGACAACATCACGAATTGGAGAGTCTTCGATGACGATCAACAAATTATAAGTTTTTTGCATATGGAAAAAACTTTCCAGGGCGCGGTGATCAACGAAGGTACCCATGACAAAAATCTTCGTGACTTTACAGTAATACCAGATCCGAGATCACCAGAATCTTCATCAGACATGGTAACCTCTATCCCAAAATATGTAGTTAGATTAGAAAAAATTTATGATCTTCACGACAAGTTCAGAAAATCAGTGAACTGTAAAACGAATAGTTCCTCTTTGACGAATGAAAAAGTAAATTTGGGAACTAAAGACAACCCACAGTGCATTAATTTAGGGGTGGGGTGTTCTCGGCAAGAAAAAGTAGCATTTATTAAGTTGTTTAAGGAATTCAAAGATATTTTTGCCTGGACGTACGACGACCTGAAAACCTTTGATCCTAACATCATATAACACGTTATCCCCATGAAACCCCAAACCCAACCTTTTCAACAAAAGTGAAGGAAAATGCACCCAAAACTCGAACCAAACGGTTAAGAATGAATTAAACAAACTCTTGAACGCTAAGATAATTTTCCCAGTTAGGCACACACAATGGGTCTCTAATCTTGTCCCTGTTAGAAAGAAGAGTGGTGAAATCCGACTATGTGTTGATTTCTGAAATCTTATCCGAGCGTCAGATAAAGACAACTACCTTGTCCCTCCCATGGAACAGATCCTTCAACAGGTATCTGGTTCTGAAAGATTATCCTTGTTGGATAGTTTTTCAGGGTATAACCAAGTCCTGATGTCCCCTCCAGATCAACTCAAAACCACCTTCTCCACTCCATGGGGCACCTACGCTTATAGAAAGATGTCTTTTGGACTCATAAACGCCGGTGCCACTTTCCA
This sequence comes from Picea engelmannii, assembly GCA_009831015.1. Lineage (NCBI taxonomy): Eukaryota > Viridiplantae > Streptophyta > Pinopsida > Pinales > Pinaceae > Picea > Picea engelmannii. The sequence goes on along the minus strand of ML787285.1, from coordinate 254,834 downwards.
GAGAGCGATGGACATCGCTTTCCAAGGCTTAATCAATCAATCTATCGTAGTCTACCTGGATGACGTCACTGTCTTCTCGAAAAATAAAGAAGATCATCTAGCTCATTTGAGATCCATTCTACAACGATGTCGTAAGTACGACATTTCTTTGAATCCTAAAAAATCTATCTTCGCAGTACAACAAGGTAAACTCCTCGTATTCATTGTATCAAGCGAAGGGATGATTATTGACCCTGAAAGAACTCAAGTCATTTCGAAACTGCCCCCTCCCTCGTAAAAAAAGTCCATGCAATCTTTTTTAGGTCAGATAAACTTTGTTAGGAGATTCGTCCCTAGCTTTTCAGAAATGGTGAGACCATTACAAAACCTAATAAAAAAGAATGTACAGTACCATTGGGGACCTTTAGAAAGCCAGGCTTTTGATTCAATAAAAAATGCCATAATAGATGCTCCTTCTCTAATGAGCCCCGACTTTTTGCAAGACTTCACCCTCTACACGTTTGTCTCTGACCGCTCATACGTTGTTGTCCTAACTCAAAAGAACGCTGAAAACAACGAAGTCCCAATCGCCTTTACGAGTTCAACCTTCAAGGGGGCGGAACTTAAATACCCAACAGTAGATCAGCAAGCCTATGCTGTTTTCAAAGCAGTAAAACACTTTCGATCTTATCTGTTGAAATCTAGGATGAAAATCATTGTCCCTTACTCGGCTGTCATAAATCTGTTAGTACAGAAAGAACTATGCGAAAAAAGGGCAAACTGGGTCACATCCTTGCAAGAGTATGACATACCAGCACAAATAGTAAGAGGCCAAGGTTTATGCAAGTTGGTTGTTGATTCAGCTGTAGGACAGCAAGAGGAAAATGATATGTTAAATCTAGGACAACATTATCAAAATCAAATATGTTATGTACAAAACCCTGTTAGTCCCTGGTACGATGACATAAAATTTTGTCTTATACATGGATCAGCTCCCTGTCACCTTGATCCCACAAAAATGAGAGCACTAAGATTAAAATCTGCTTCTTTCAATTGATTAATGGTATTTTGTTTCGTCAAAATTTTGATGGAGTACTAATGCGCTGTCTTGAGAAAGATGAAGCAGAAAAAGTTTTATTGGAATTGCATGCAGGAGAAGCTGGTGGGCATTTTGGTGGAGACACCACTGCCCATAAAGTATTAAGAGTAAGTTATTACTGACCTACCCTTTTTAAAGACGCTCATGCTCTATGTCGCAAGTATGTATTTGTCAAAAAGCATCTGAACGGATACAGAAACCAGCTTTCCCTTTGCAACCAGTTTCGGTAGACTCCCCTTTTCAGCAGTGGGGTCTAGATATTATAGGCCCAATCAATCCACCATCCTCGCAGCAACATAAATATATCATAACAACCACATTTTACTTCACCAGGTGGTCCGAGGCTGCCCCATTAAATGTTGTAAATAGCAGCCAGGTAATATCCTTCTTGAATTCAAATATTATTACTCGTTTCGGTATCTTTGAATGCTTGGTAATTGATAATGCTTCTTATTTTTCGTCTCTTGAAATGAGTGATTTCGCTCTAGAAAAAGGAATTAAATTAAAGTACTCTGCCAGCTATTACCCCCAAGGCAACGATTTGGCAGAATCGACTAATAAAAATTTGATCAAAATTATCAAGAGAACGGTCTCCGAAAACCATAAAAATTGGCATAACGCATTGTTAAACGCAATACGTGTTGATAGAGTAACTCCTAAAACTGTTGTGGGTAACTCACCTTTCTTTCTCGTTTACAGCAGGGAGGCGATTCTTCCACCACATGTCCTTCTTCTGTCTCTGCAGTTATCACAGAAAGTACAGGAAGATGACTGCCCCCCTTTGGAGAGTTGAATTAACGCTTTGTTAAAATTAGAAGAAGTGATGGCTCAAGCAAAACGGAAATTGGATCAATATCAACTCATTGTTAAAAACTGGTTTGATTCCAATTCTACCTCTGACAGAAATTTTGAGGTAGGTGACCTTGTCCTAAAATGGGACAAACCTCATGAGGGAAAAGGAGAGCATACAAAATTTCAGAACTTGTGGTTGGGACCATTTTTAATCGCTGAGAAATTGGGTCCCAGTTCCTTCCGATTACAGAATTTAGAAGGGCATCCAGACACCTTTCTGGTGAATGGCCAAGCTCTAAAAAGGTACTTTGTCTGATGACGCTCCCATGTACACTGTGTAAATATTTTCTATTTTGTTTGTTGTTTGTTTTTCTTTGCTGGTTTGTTTTGATTTTTCCTTTATACTTATCAGTCTTTCTTTTTGAAACACACATGTCTGCATCACAGGTCACCTAAGATGAAGAGAACGGAAAAATTTCCCTTCTAAAATGACTGATGAAAGTTGTTTAAACATCAATTATGATATTTTTCTAAGTTTGCAACCATGTTAAAGATAACTTGTTGTTTGAAAAGCATTTCTTGATTTCGATATGCAACTGAAGGTTTTCACGATCATCCATAAAAATTCTTTTTACGATGTCCCTGATCCTTAAGAGAACAACTCAAAGATGTCTCCCTGCTCTTGAAAGTCGGTTTTATTAACAAACTATTTCTAGATCTTAATGAAGGACAGCTAAGAAATTTCTTCAAGGTCTGTAATTTACTAAGATGTGTCCAAAACCAGGATTTTCAGCGTCACCCCGCTCTATTAAATATCTTTAAAACTAAATAAACCTTCCGAGAGCTATGGGAAGTGCTTGTAAACCCATCGGGATACTGAACAGGTCTGCTGGCAGCGAATAAATGCATGCATGACGCCAAGATAACTTCGTCGGGGTACTGAACAGGCCCGCTGGCAGCGAAGCAATGTTAGGTATATGAAAATTCTCATATATGGATTCTATTTTGACCTTAAATGTCCTTCGTTCTGATCTGGAACTTCTTGGCAGGATACATATATCAGAGTGGGTTAATTGACATCCCTGTCGAGGCTATGGACGCCTGCTGGCAGCGACGGCCCTGTCAACAATATTGAAGATTTTAACTTTAATATCATGACTCTCTTTTGTTAAGATTGCCATCAGTTTTCGTCTCTTTAAAATAGCAGTAATCTGAAACTGGAATGCATTATAATTGTTTACGATGTTCAAACAGCTTTTTGGTTGTTTTCGATTCGAAGTTTTTCTGATTATCCTAATCTGAACTCATTCATTTGGCAGAGATAACTGCTTCTCCCAGCGTGTCACCATTGTTGGCAGCAATAATACAATTTCTATTGTTTATAAGCTGCCTACACAGGGTCTCTAAATTTTCATTACTCGTCATGACCATTATCATTAAACGACACTTGTCACTTGTCGCTTTTTACATATCTTCCTTTCGATTTTTGTTTTCATGACTGTAAGCATGAAAACTCGCAGCTGGAATTGACACTTTGTTTCGATTTTTTATTAAAGGAAAACTGTTCATTTGGTCTATTATCGAATTGCCATATTTTTGCTATGAACATGATTGTTCTCCTTGTTTATAACTCCTTGGTTCTAAATGTGCCTTGGTTACATAAGTGAAAGACCTCCATGTATTAATTTTCGATTGATATTAATAGAGTTTTCATTCATAAAACTTTTAATTATTCAATTTTATTTGATACACTTATCTTTGTAATCAAGCCATGAATGTGCATACTATGGTTTTCCAAGTGTTCACATCCTCATACGTACCCATGCCAAGGTGTCATATGAAATACAACGTGCCATTACTCTTTTGTGTGGTCTCGAGCTTCACGATTTCATTCCCACGCATGGTGATTAACGACTCTGACTACCGTTTTGAACTGTCATAGCATTGTTTTGTTTGGGGCTATGGCTCTGTGGTTTTTCATCAAACCCTACCTATGAGTGCTCTGTTGATTCCCTTATGTTCGCCATGGCTCCAATGGTAAGGATCGAGCCCAATGGCATCCAAACCTTGTTATCGTATGATAACGCTAGGGACGATTTAGAAAGGAATAGTTGGCGTTTATTCATTGAAAAACTTAAGGGTTTCAATATGAGAGTTGCCCAAGAGTTCACATTGACCTTCGATGGTTGCAGAGCAAAGATAGGTGACGTGCAGTTAGAGGTAACTGGAGAATTTTTAAGCCAAGCTACGGGTTTACCAGTTGTTTGGCAAAAATGGTTCAAGAACGCAAAAGTTGAAGAGGTCCCCTGGACTTTGATGTTCACCTCACGGAAAATTACTAGTTGCGACCGAGGTATGCCTGTCTCATCCTTAAAACCTAGGTGGCATGATCTACTTGCTATTGTGAAACAATTCATTACGTGTGAAGGAAGATTTGGGTTGGTTTTCCCGTATCACCTGCGATTGCTTATGAGTTTCATTGGTTTCCCATTGAATATGCCCTACTTCCTGCTTAGAAGTCTGTACAAGATGGGAAAATGGTTTAGGAGGCAGAGGTCTGATTCGAGTTTATTCCATCATGGTTTAATTAAAATTATCCTTGTGCATCAGTTGCAATTACACAATGATTGTTAGGATGCCTTTGTTTTACGAAATGGCTTTGGCAACAGTGAGTTGGGACAGGTTGATAAACCGGTTATTGTCGAAACCCTCGTGAACACTACAGCCTCTTCTCCACCACTCTTGCCCTGTGATCCTGCCCCTAATATTGAACCCTCAACCTACCCTGATGCTACTCAACCGGACAATCAACCGGGTTCGCACCCTAAGAGTTGCACTAAGATTGTTAAAAAACCCACAGGGAAGAAGCTAAAGGGCATCGTCGATGTTAATTACAAGAATAAAAGGGTTGGTTGTTTGATTTCACGATGTACTCGAAACAAATCCAAACCCTGTGCAGACACAAAAAACACAATTGAGGTAAGTGAAGACTCGGATTCGGAAATTGAAAGGTTCTTGGTCGAAGAGGATCCAATGTCATATGGACTTTGCCCTGACAAACCCTACGATTATGTTAGCAACCTGCCTCCATGTCTAAAGGATAATCCTGAATTTCCCAGCATTTGATTATGTGATAAACCTACCTTTCGCGTGGACACTTCTGCAATCCTTAATGCTGTCAGTGTTAATGCACAGTCTCTACAGCCACAGTGTGATGAATGTCGATCCTGGATCGACAGGTATTATACGGATGTGCCTGTGCTACAGTCCCGACTGAAATCATTGAAAGACCAAGTGGATTCATTGACAAATGAGAACAATAGACTCCAATCCATAACTCAAGCAAAGGACAAACACCTAAAAACTACATGATCTGTCATTTTTAAGAATGTAGAGGCAACAACAACTATCGTAAACTCCAAGATTGCTTGATATGTTTTAATCCCATGATTCCAGGTATGATCTTTTTGAAAGTTTAGCATGATTTTGTCACTCTCAATTTAGGATATATGATTTGATTGAATAGATTGCCTTTCTTATAAAGATTAATTTGTTTGGTTTGTTGAATAAAACATGATTGTAGTTGTAATTATAACTAGCTACAGAATCGTAAGATTCTGTAGCTAGTTAGAAAATTTTGAATTGTTTCATTTGACAATTGAAAACATATCTAAAATTTCCCCCTTTTCATTTGTTAACAGGAACCCATGATTCCAAGGAGATATGAAGCATTGTTGACAACTTCTAGCCATATCAACTTTGTGTTTTTTAGTAAATAGATTAGGTTGTTGGTATTTTTATATCAAGTAAAATCAGGGAGGTTGCATCCCCCATAATTTTGGAACAGATTTGATATTATCAACATGAAGCATTTTGTTCCTAGAACCTATAAAAGCATGTTATTTTGTAAACATGAGATCATCTTTGCCTGGGGCAAGACTATGGATTTTTCATTTATAGACTTGAATGAAATATAATATTCGTCACAGCTTTAGCTTTTCCGTATTGTGGTTTTATTCAAGTCGTGATTATTTCAATTTGTAATTAGATTATGATTACTTTCGCTATCATGGTGTACTACAAGTTGGTATGATTAAAAATTTATATATTATCCATGTTTTATGTTCCAGATTTAACACACAATAATCATTTTGTTCAAACTTGAATTAAGAGATTTATCTTTATCTTTTATTGAACGTTTATACACAAGTTCTCACAACAGAATTTATTTTAATGTGACTGCTTGTGAAATTAAGAGATTGTTGTGATCATATCTCTTATATGTTCTATCATTTGAATTCCATCATTAATGCTTCACATTTATGAGAAGCAATTGTAGGATCTGTTGCAGGTTTACCTCATCAGACAGGGAGATTGGATGCTCCACACTGAACAAATATTGGATGCGGTAACAGGTCAGTTTGTTAGTTTGATTTCATTAGTTTAATGAATACAGAAATTTCCTGGAGTTAAAACATCTTCTACTATCTGTTATTTATGTTTGAAATTAGATAGTTTGATATTCCATTTCTAGAATATAAACAGATTAAATAATAGTTTTACTGTTGTTTAAAAAATCAATTTATATTCGATTTTCGCGGATTTAGATTAAAATTTGTATCGTGTACATATTATATATATTAGAAATAGAATCATTTGTATATATCGTACATATAATAAGTAGAGTTATTTTATAAATATTAGTCAGTTAAACTGTAAATATATATTAGATCTATATATAGTTTTCAACGATTGTTATTCACCAAGTTATTGCATTTTCTATAGTTTTGTTTTTTCGCTTTGTTTAGGACTTAGATAGGCCAACGGAGCCGCGAAACCCGTCGGAGTGGATTAATCCAAACAACTTGGGTTAATTAGACAACCCCGGACCAGATTCACTCCTCCAGTTGACGAGCAGTCAATTTCGCCCGTCAACAAAACCTTAAAGGACAATCTAAAATATAAGTTGTTTGAGTTTTGAATTCACATCCGTAAGAAGAAAAATTAAAGTTATAGTCTTCCAATCAAAACAAAACTTTTCTAAAATTGTTGAAAAAATTATATTAAAATATAGACAATATTTTCCAAGCGATTGAATTAATACACGTTTTCTTTCTTTTCCAATTTAGGGGTTCTTGTTATCAAGAATTCTTGTGAGTAGGAATCCTTGCCAAAGGCTAAAAGATTTGTAATTGAAACTATATATTTCTATCATCTTTGATAATAAATTAAAGGACTCGATCTTGTTGAAGAAATATGGTCAAGTGAATGTAAGATTGCATTTTTCTGCATTTCTGTGAGTTATACAAATTTGTCATTCATGCATTTATGTGAAACTATTTTTACAATTTAGTCAAATTCTTCAATTTGATCATACACAGATACGACAATACTTTTATTGTAATTTTCTGAATAACTATTTATTCAGAAGATGACTACATCTATATTTGTGCTTGATGTATTATTGAATGAGAGAACTATTTCCTTTCATTCAATGATAAATTATATGATCTTGTGTTTGATATCGAACAAGTCTACTCCTAGCTATCTAGGATGTATTGATTAGATATAGGATTGCATTTGCATAATCAAATAGGACTACATTTAGGATTTAGGAAAGATTTAACAAAAGTCTCCTTTTAGGGAGCAATCTCTGGTGGAAACCGGGCCCACATACCGATGGATATCACCACACCAAACTAGTATAGACCTAATTGGGGCCTTGATTAGGTGATAATCCCCTGTTGTAGGAGGAATTTGTATGCCTGACAACAACACTCTAACTAGGTGATATACTATTCTCATCGATCGAGACTAAATCCACACTAGGTAACAAAAGTTATATTGCAATCAACAAACCCTATGTCAATTGTGAAAGGGTATGCTAAGCAAATCTAGAAGATCAATTACATTCACATAAAACCAGAGTTGTGGCAACATTCAATTGTTGTTATAATTAAAACAGGAAAACTCTAGGACTTGCTAACCATCATTGAGGTTTGGAGCACCTTAATTGAATAACAAGTCAAAGTATTGCATTAATCTCTTAGTTTTGTAGGCACACTGATGTGAGTAAAGCATTCAAGCATGCAAATAATAATAAATATTATGGACTAGATTTCAATACGTATAGTAAATAAGACCCTCATGTGGATCAAAGGATAATCAATCTCAAGGTGACCCATTGTCAAAATTCAGTGGAGTGGGTTGTTTTCATGGTCTGCAACTAGTTTTGCGTTCCTTGTTAAGCATGCACGAACAAACTTTGAGATCAAAATCAACTCAATATCCAATATAACAATAAGTTCACAATAAACTCCATAAAAATAATGAAATCAAAGCATCTAAGAATATAAAAATTCAAAGCACCCCAATAATAAGATTTTGGGTAATTCAAGCACGACACACTTGAGCAAAGAAAGGGACAAAAAAAAACAAAGTCCTTGAGATATGGGTCTTATGGAGTAGAAAAGTTAAAGTTATGGTCTTGGGGTTGTTTTAGGGAGATCTTGAATTATGTAATTTGGAGCCCTAAACTTTCAAAGCCTATTTTGGACCTCAAACGACATATTTTAATGTTTGAAACAATGAGAAAACAGATAAGTTGGTTTTTTGGAGCTCATCAAGAGCTTTCTAACTATTTATCATATACTTAAAATATAATGTTTGTACAAGAATGTTATTATCTTGGCCCACTAGCCATTGCTTTATCCACCATAGTACCACGTGGAGGCCATACTAGCTTCTGTTACTCACACACATGGAGTTGTAAATGCATGGTTTTCCAATAATATTTTAGAGGATCCAAAACCTTGACCTTGATCAAAAGGAGGGGGTCCAAAATCTTAATCCAAACGATTGAGAGTCGGTTACAACCTTAGTTGGTTTAGTTCCTATTGCAATAGTTTTTCCAAAATGAGTTAGTTTTCTCTCTATATGCATTGTACTTTTGCAAGACTAATAAGAGAAAGATATGATCTTTAATTAATCATCGAAGATTTTCCAAAATGTGTATTCTTTCAGGTAAACTATGTGTCCACATTGTTCTATGGAGTGTTTTTATAGCCGCATACATGTTCTTATTTCTTAGTTAGTTTAAAGAATACAATGGAGTGTTTTTAATATAGTTAAAGATCATACATAGGTAAATCATAGTGTAACATAGTATAACTTCTTTGTATTTGTAATAACAATATCAAGATCCATTAATAAACACTCTGCAAGCCAAGACTCACAAGGTGGAGACTGAGGCGCGTAAGCTTTCTGAGGGGCAGCATAGGCACCGAGGAGATCAGCTGACGACATCCAAGAAGAAAGAAGGGATTGTTGCTGCAAATTACAGTTAATCGGGTTCTGGTTTCTGGCGCTAAGTTTCTGTTAGGTGTTAATTTTAGCTCAAGACTGTATAAGACTGATTTTGTCTCTACAGGTGGTTAGTTTTTTGAGTTTTGGAAAGATCAGGTTAAGTTTCAGGCTTTTAAGATGTAAACTTTTTGTGGCTCAACCACTATTTTTTATAATATAAAAACCCTACTCGTTCTTGTTAAAAAAAAAAAACAATATCAAGATCCATTATGATGAACTATCCATTCAAATATTGTAACATCCTGCTCTTGCGCACACCTGGTTGGACTTATTTTTTTAGGACACTTGCGTGCAAGTGATCTGGTTCATGATACGATTGTCTGTCTTGATTGTGATTATGAGATGTTGAGGATCTGATGATGTGTTATCTTGTTATATTTATATCGATAGGTGTTATTGAGTGGTTTTCCTGAGTGCCCAGGACTCTGGACGTTTGAGGACATGATATTGGGGACTAGCCTTGCCTGATTCTTTTAAGACATTATGTTAGTGATCCTACACATGTGATTGACATGGGTTCCTTGCAGGTATCAGATGAGGGTGCGCTCACGACAGAGCCAATCCACATTCTGGACCATCACATTCGACATCTACGACGTCAAACAATAGATCAAGTCAAGGTCCAGTGAGACAACTATAGTTCGCACTTAGAAACCTGGGAGGACGCATGTGATATGCGTCAACAGTTTCCATTTTTTTTTGGTAACTAGACATATTGATATTGTTAGACACTTTATTTCAGCACTTATATACTGTGAAACTTTGGGACGAAGTTTAAAACAAGAGGGGGTGTATGTAACATCTCGCTCTTGCACACACCTGATTGGACTTAGTTTTTTAGGACACTTGCGTGCAAGTGATCCGGTTCATTATATGATTGACTATCTTGATTATGATCATGAGATGTTGAGGATCTAATGATGTGTTATATTGTTATATTTATATCGACAGGTGCTATTGACAGGTTTTCCTGAGTGTGCAGGACACTGGACGTTTGAGGATGTCGATGGCATCGATGGATCTCCTTGGACTCCGGATCAAGTCAAGGAGTGGGTTGTTATGGTTTGAATGTTTTTGATATTACATATGTGACATATGACTAGACATTATGATGTTGATTGTTTATCGCGAACACGTTTCATTGATGGATGTAGGCTGACGATAGCTTGCTAACTAGACTCACATTAGGAGTAAAGGGTCACGCAGGATAACCAGAGATATTGAGGGAGAGGTGTGGCAACAACCCTTCCACAACCTTCTAGCACTCACGCCATGGCCTGAATTGTACGTTAACGATTACCTAGTTCAAGAGATCCACTATGTCGTAAGGGCAAACTGTGACAGTCCCTCACGATGATTCTAAGGGGTGCGCAATAAGGCAGGGAACTTATTCCTTAGAGGCCCTTAGTCTCCCATAAGGTCACCTGACGTAGTACTAACTCCAGGGGTTTGACGTCTACCATAATTAGTGAAAAGGTGAGTGGCCCTTGGAGCACGTAGTGCGTCTTGAAGGGAACATCGCGCAAATAAAATAGGAATGCAAGAGAGTGGCACCCTTGGAGCACGTAGTGCGTCTTGAAGGGCACGTACCGATTTTAACTCTGGTAAGTTAATAAACCTAGTACCTAGAAAACTATGCCTCCTTAGGACCTGGTCGGCCTTAAAATGAATGATGGTATGAGTAAAGTTTAATAACAATTTTTTCCGTTGAGAACTGTTGCCAAGCCTAGTGAATTTAAAACCCAGGTCTAAGTAGAACATGTGAACAAAAAAAAAAACTAAATGGACATGTAACAAGAAGGGGGTAAAGAAAATTCAAACATTAATAATTAAAGTAAAATTTTAATGAAGGATTAATTTATTAAAAGGGTAAATTGTTGTTTATATCTATTCTTGCTAAATCCGAACTTAGAAGAAAAGGGGAAACTTAAGGAAAAGGGGAATGTCTAACATAGTAGGGAATCTAGTCTTTAGAATCTTCTAATTGTGAACTCAACTAGGTTTTAAGAAAGACGTCAGTCATTTAAGAAATGTAAGGGAATAAAGGGACACCGAGGACTGTTTTTAGGAACACTTTTAGGTGGGTGAGGGAAATAGGCAAATTTAATTAATTAATAAATTGATTTTTTGGTGCAACTAAGGGATCGGGTGACATGTGTACGGGGGAGGTTTATCCTAATTAAATTTAATAAAAAGAATCTAATGAGGGTTTGGGAAACTAATCACTAAGAAAATTCTATAAAAAGGATTGTGGAGGAGGAGTATGGATCACGTCTGATATGCGTAAGGTTATGTTGTGGGATTTCAATCTTGACTGAATTTTTCTCGTGGGAGTTGGGATACCCAGCTCGAATAATGAGTGGTAGCTCGACCTTGTGAGGTGAGCTAGGAGCTAGCTTATTCTCTGGTAGTGTGCGTGGCCCCTTTGCGGCTTAGGGGGCTCAGGGGAAAGAAGAGTACCCCTGGCATTGGCTGGGAGGTATCGGTGAGGTCTCAGCGATTAGCAAGTTGGAGCTGGACGAAGCGCGAGTACGGGACAACTACCTTGGATTCTGTGCCTTCGGTTAAGAGGCTGTGGTTAATTTAAAGTTTGCTTAATTTTTATTCACTATCGTTGCATATGCGTATTCTCCGTGCTCGGATGTTCACCTCTTGTCCGCTCCATTTATGTTTCTGCGCCTTCTTGGTTCATCAGTAATTAGATGCGATTGGGTGCATTGGCTCCTTGCGTTTGTTTTGAAATTATGGTATGATTGCTTTTGCTGTTGTTCTTTAAGTACTGTTGAGTATGAACTGTGTGTAGAAATTTGTTTTTCAGACAAGCTTAAGTTTCCGGTACAATGCATGCTATCAAAAGAAAAAAGAAAAACAATTGTTCCAGCGAAAACCATGCCTAGATATGATAAACTCCTTATGGATCCCATCTCTAAATTTTGTTTAGATTTTATCCATTCTTATTTGCTCCCCAGTGTTATGCATTCTTGGCGAGTCGATAAGCGTAGAGAGATTCCTTTATTCTCTTTTAATCTAAGGTGACAATGCTCAATCTTTAGATCTCCGTAGAAGTTTTGTTTCAATGCTTCAAGTGAAGAACTGTAGGCCAACTGATTTTGTAACCTCTTGAATGACAAGTTGTGTTTCCTCAAGGGAAAGGAAGGTGTTGTCCAACTCAATTATCGCTCTACTCTGCTCGCGCTGGAAGGTAAATGTTGTACAACAAGTCGATCTCTTGCATGTTGGAGGGGTTGCTTAATCTATACTCTTATCTTTTTAAACCAAATATTCCCCGGGTTTAATTTTTCCTGCGATTGCACGCAATTACCGATCAACTCCTGAGTGCGCCATCTGTTTTTAGTTAGATAATTTTGTTGCCAAAACACTTTGTTGGGTTAGTCGAATTTGTGTAATTAAACCTAGAAGGGGCTCTCTTGTTAGCTACCTCACCAGTCACTCACACACAAACCAAAAAAACGTTTTTCACTTATTCTTCAGATTCCGACTACCTACCCACCGACGCTTGAGTTCATACCAGAAGACTTCAATCGACTGTTTTTGTCCTCGAATTTTAAAAATATCATACATGCCTACTGAGATACTGGTTTTCACCATTTTAGGGCGTTATCAAGTTTTAGATCTCGTAGACAGATGCTTCTCTTCTTCTTTTGGTTCGAATGCAGACTGAGATTTTTCCCAGAGCACCCTACGCATTCTATGTTTTAGCTCGCCTCAGATTTTCACGTGCTCTCTGCGTAGATTGTTACTGCCTCTACGCATTTTTGGGACCGTCAGCAGCGAATTTCCCTTGCATCGACTACCCTCCTTACTCAACAGTTAGACCGTTTGCTACCTCTCCCTTCTGACTGGCTCTTTTGTTTGACAGTTGCTTACCTAGCTCATTTTTAGGATGCCCTCAACAAGCAGGGGGTTGAAATATAACCCCATTCCCCCTAAGATAATGTATGGTACAATATCTTGATGTGACTCAGGACTATCTTGAATGTTAATTCTGTTAATTTCTAAATCCATTGCCAGTATAGAACTGGAATTATGGAATCCGATGTTTTACTTTCCACTCAGAACCGATTGCAGTTAATTGCCCCTTTTAATTCTAAATCCTTCCGGTTATCGAAAATTGATTTACCATGCTAGATGTTCTACCAAGAATTGCGCGAAGTGATATTTATTATATTTATACTTTAAGTGTTCTCTACAGATAGACGAAAGATGAATTTAGTTTAATATAACTGAATTACTATTAACATAATTTGGCATTTATAATGTTATTTGTCATAGGATGGATGGTGCACCCATTACGTTCCTTATGAGTTAATGAAATCATTGCTACTATAGTGTTAGAGTACTTGGGAATGAAAATTCTATTAAATAGAGAAATCATTGTTTATTAAATTCTATTTATATTTTCTCACTAGACTGCGTTTGTTGTAGTTGCCTCTCCATAGAGTACTCGGGAATGAAAATTATATTAAATAAATAAATCATTGTTTATTAACTTCTATTTATATTTTCTCACTAGACTGCGTTTTGTTTAACTATTTTATTGACTTAATTATGTTGTTTGCCAATTAGATTGTTTATCATTATTTCACATACATTGAATTTAATAATTCAATTATAACCCCCCTCCTTGGTTGTGACAATTATCTTAAAACCTTTCCCCTACAATTAATTGAACTCTGGTACCTTGGAAACCATAACTAAAAGTTTTTTGAGTGGATATAATTTTGAAGTAGTTAATGGGTTTAAGTGACATGCAATGGGCCCCAGGGGTGTAGATCTTTCGATGATGGGGTGCACTACTAAGGAGCTCTGTCATGGGTGCTTTCTTGCGTCGTTCAGTTTATTTCTAGCGCGCAAAAATTTAATTGACGAATGATAGTTTTAGATGTTAGATGAGTTAATTAAATTATTGGTTATATGAAAGTCGGTCTTTGTTCAGTTATCTCTTGCGTGACTTGAAGGGTCACTAGAATGATTGGTTGTTGAATATTTATTTGTGCGTAATGCAAAATGTTTGAATCGAATGATTGATAATTCTCGCTCGCCTTGAAGGTTCATGTTATATGTGTCAGTTTTTTATGTTGTTTGCATTTGGTTGATCTGATGTTGTCTTTTAGCTTAGTAGGCGTGGTCTTGCTTGTGTTGGGCAGGATGTAGACACCTCCTTGTTCCTCAGAACAATCGCTAGCCTTGAGACCTTAAATGGTCAAAATCAATGGGAACCTGGGCTTGAGCGTTGCTTATGTGTCCTGGAGGTCCTAACCTTGCAAGGTAGGACATATGGGTAGTCATTTTTATTCTTCGCCCAATTGAATGTTCGTTTGTTGCTTAAGCTGCATGATGTGCTAGTATGCTAGGTTGTTGTGTTTGTATGTTGCATGATTTGTGTGCGTTGTGTTCGTCGTCGAGTTGCGTTGCTTGATTGTATTATTGACATTACTTGCCTCGCGTTCAAAATAATTTTATTTATTTTTACCTGTTATGCTTTGCACGTTGTCATAACGACGGGGTTCGTTACAAATATCTAAGGTACTTAACGGATTAGATGCTCAACCCTTGTGAAAGAACCCATCTTAGAGCCCCAAAGAGTGCACTTATAAAACATTTAGATGGAACCCACCCCCTTTCTTGTTTGGATACCACAAGTGACATAGGGTTGCTGAAGTTTACACGATATTGGGGACTAGTGTAACATTTCAAAAAGCTACTACAATGCTTGTCAAGGAAAATAATAGGAATGAAGCTCAAACCCTTGACCTTCTTTCTCATGTACTCAAAATCAATCTATTTGTTGGAAAAATACCACATAAGGTATTGYTGTTGAGTCCTCTCGCATTCATTACTTCATCCAYTATGATTTCAAGTGTTGAAATGTAATAGAATGTGATACCTATATTTGTCTCACATTTGATCAAACATTTTTTTTGGTGGTTGCTTCTGGTTAATGATGTGAGTGATACCTTCCCTAATATRAGAATTTGTTGCATGTAAATGAACACATTTCGCAGTAGACCAAGTATCATTCAACGAAGTGATTGTGAGTGGGTTATACAACATAAATGAYAAAACTTTATCTAAAGATCCACCTAGAGCTTTCCAACTATGTATCATATACCTAAAACATAGTTTGTATGGGAATGCTAATCGTTTAACTTGTTGGCCATTGCTTTATCCATTGTAATACCATGTGGAGGCCACACCAATTTCATTACTCATAGATGTGGAGTTAGTGATACATGGATTTCCAAGAATATTTTAGATGAATCAAAACCCTAACCCTAATTAGAAGATGGGGGTCCAAAATCCCAATCTTAATGGTTGAGAGTGGGTTATAATCCTAGTTGCATTGAAAGAAAGGGGTCTCACTCTTATTGCAACTATTTCTCCATGGTAAATTAGTTTTATTTATATTTGCATTGTAATTTATGAGACTAGTAAGAGCAAGACACGATCTTTCATTTCTCATTAGGGATTTTTCAAAATTAGTTTCTCTAGGGTAAATTGTGAGTCCACATTGTTTCAAGGTTTTCTTTTAGTACTCTAGGTTTTTTATTATTTCTCAACTAGTTTAAAGAATTGACATGAAGTGCTTTTAAAACTGTTAAAGACCATACATAAGTAAATCATTATGTATTGAAGTATAACCTCTCCATATTTGCGACAGTAATATTAATATCTATTGTGATAAGTTGTCCATTGGAACATCCAAGGTAGTTGATGGATTGAATGCTCAACCCTTGTTAAAGAACCCATCTTAGAGCCTGAAAGAATGGACTTGTAGGACATTTGGAAGGAGCCCACCCTCCCATTTTTCTTTGGATGCAATGGGTACCCTAGGGTTGCCTACGATTACATGGTACGAGAGACCAATCTAGTTTTTCAAAAACTACTATGATGCGCTTCAAGGAAAGTAATAGGGAATGAAGCTCAAACCCTTGACCTTTTCATTCATGTGCTCAAAATCAATCTCTTCGTCGGAAACACCACATAAGGTGTTGTTGTTGAGTCCCTCTCACATTCATTCCTTCATTCAATCCAATTTCAAGCACTTAAATATAATAGAATGTGATACTTATCTTTATCTCATATTTGATCATTTTCCATTTTTTGGGTGGATGATGCGAGAGACACTATCCTTGATAACAAAAATTGTTGCATGCAAGGAAATGCGTTTCACAATAGACAAAATATCATTTAACAAAGTCGCTGCAAGTGGATTATAAAGAACACAATATTCTATTAAGACCCATTTAGACTAATTTGAGAGAGGACCAACTTCAGGATATCAAATACCTTCCCTCCCACACACAAGAACTCTACACCTACTAGGATTTAAACCTAAACCATTCTCATGGTGAAACCTTGTCCTAACCACGATCCAACACATTCACATCACACTTACCAATGAGCATGACCATATGATTCTAGATGCTTTGCATGAGATATCCGTTTAAAAACAAATCAATATGAAAGCTAGAACTTGTAAATGCAATAACATTACCTCATAAAGGAAATAACATTACCTCACTTCTACATGGAGAACAAGGGCAGCGAGGCTGCTCATACTGCGTCCTAAGAATTTGTGCCAGAGGCAGTATGAGCAGCCTTGGTTAACGTAAATGCTACATATTACACCCCATAGCCTGAGTACTACACCCCACTGCTGGAAACTTCTAAATAAGTGATTGAAACCTCGAAATAAGTGAAGGCTGCAATAACACTATGAATGAAATGTAAGAAAATTAAGTTTTTTTACATATTTAAAAATAAAATTTTAAGTTTCTTATGTTACACATTAAATTCTTTACAAAATTTTTAAAGTCAAACCAAATTAATACAGCAGTCAAAACTAACGCATTGCTATGGATACAAAACTAACGCATTGCTATGGATACTGCTGTAGGCAGTACAATAAGAGCAGAATCAAGCCATTTTTAGAAAGATGTCTATCTGTTGAACAGATGGGATTTCTCAAAGGCAGAAGAATCCAGGATGCCATAGGAGCAGCTCATGAAGGTCTTCATAGCATTAAAAATAAAAACACAAAGGCTCTGGTACTGAAGCTTGACCTCAAAAAAGCCTTTGACAACATCGACTGGGGCTTCCTAAGGTTGATTTTACTCTCAGCTGGTTTTGGTATTAAGTTAACAGATTGGATGATGGCCTGTGTTTCTAGTGCATCTTTTGCTGTTCTAATTAATGGAGAGGCGACTAAGTTTTTCAGAAGCGAGAGGGGCCTCCATCAGGGCTGCCCTCTATCACCGTAACTCTGCATCTTGATTATGGAAGGTCTCAGCCTGCTACTAACAAAAAACATCTCCGAACAACAAATCTCAGGTATAAAGATTTCAAAATTTCAAAATTTGGTTCATCTAATTTTTGTTGATGATGTCCTCTTGATGTCAAAGGCTACTCCTTCGGAATGGATTATTATCTTGGAGCTGCTTCAGATTTTTTGCACAGCTTCGGGCCTTAGCATCAATTATACAAAATCTATAGCACATTACTGGGGTTTAACAAAATTTGAGCCCTGCTCCTTAAAAGAGTCTCTACCTTTCACTTTCGTAGAATTAAGTCAAGGATTCAAGTACCTGGGTTATGTATTAAAGCCAGGAGCAAAAAATTCTGAAGACTGGCGCTGGATGGTGGCAAAGTTCGAAAGGAAGATTAACTTATGGTGCAACAAGTGGCTGTCCATAGGAGGGCGTTTTATCCTAGTCAACTCAGTGCTACATAGTATTTCTGTCTTCTGGATGTCTTTGGAGAAAATTCCCTCTATGATTTTGAATCTTCTGCGCAGGCTATCTTTCAACTTTCTATGGAATGGACAGAAGGACACCCACCGTATTCACCTCTGCAGCTGGAATATCATATCTAAACCTATTAAAGTAGGGGGATGGGGACTCAAAAACTTGGCTATTTTTAACACAGCTCTCCTAGCCAACTCTTTTTGGCAGGCTTTAACTCACAACAACCTCTGGCACCGTGTCATTATTGATAAATACTTGGGTAAAAAGTCTCTTCTAGATTGGATCAGAAAACCTTCACATTTACAGCAGAGGGCGTCCCCATTTTGGAAGGGACTTTTATCATCTTCTAATGTCATCTTGCACAGGCTCAGATGGAGGCCCGGCTCGGGCAACGACATCTCTCTTGGAAGAGACAAGATTCTTGGATTGGAGAACCAGTCGATCCTCCCTTCCTCTCTAAGATCTCTTCTAGATTCCTGCAATATTGTGTGTTTAGCCCAAGCGCGTGTGGAGTCTCTTGCCACCCCTCTGCCGGATACTTGGTACAACAGTAGTCAGCTTAATCTTGGTGGAGTCGATGCATCAACCTGGGATGACTTTACCCAAGCTCTTAGGAGCGCTGGAATTTCACTTTCCGCTACTTCTGATACTCTCATTTGGGCGGGGGGAGATGCGTCGGGTGCCACTACTGTTAAGAATATATACACGGCGCTACTTCAGCAGCTGAATTACCAGGTTGACCTGAAGTGGTTCCAACGGATGTGGAAATGGCCAATTCCTCTAAAGATAAAAATCTTTATTTGGCTCTCTGCAAAAGAAAAGACACTTACCTGGGATATGTTGCGAAAGAGAGGCTGGGAAGGGCCAGGGATTTGCAAGTTATGCAATCATTCTATGGAAGATATTCACCATATCCTCATTCACTGCCATTTTTCAAGGGCTGTCTGGCAGCGTATTCTCACCCATTTTTCACTCAACATTCATTGGGATGATGCCTCTGTCCTAGATTGTTTTCTGCGGTGGTCAAAGGACAAATCTGCCCCGGACAGTTTGGCTGCACATGCTTGTTGGCAGCTCTGGATTGAAAGAAATAAGGCGATTTTTGAAGACCGCGCTCCCTCCATCCTCTCAGTTATGCATAGAACCCTGTCGGCTTTCTCCTGGCAGCCGTCCACTGTTAAGACTCTGCCATTACAAGTCTGTGAGTTCACTCAAAAGCAGGGTTTCACCGTTGCTTGTTTTGATGGAGCAGCCTTTTCAAATGGTCTTCGCTGTGGGGCCGGAGGCATATTCAGATCTCAGCCTTCGAGAGTTACCAAGTGGTTCATCAACTGCGGAGCGGGAACAAATACTAAAGCGGAGCTGTTGGGTTTGTGGGCAACCCTCACTCTGGCAACCTTCTGGTCAATTAATCAACTCCAAGTCCTTGGTGATTCGCGGGTCATCATTGACTGGATAAATCACAAATGCAATCTCAACACCGTAAATATTGAAGGCTGGAAACAAAAAACTATGGATCTGGCAAAAAATATTAAAGATCTCAGCGTCCACCATATTTATAAAGTGCATAGTAAAGAAGCCGATGCCCTTTCTAAAAGAGCTTTAACAGAAATCGAAGGGAGACTGACCGTTTATCACTCGGACAGTGGGCGGGAGAGTCAACCCTCTTGCATTAATATCTTTGAATTGCCAAGGGTTGGTGAAGGTTAATTGACACCTGAGGGCAGCCTCTGTAAGCGTAATAGTGCCAGTGATGAGCAATTTTTTCTGGCAGATTACCACTCTAGAATCCTTCAGTTTTTTTTGTTGGCTCATTGCTCTTTCCCTTCCGCCTATTACTATTAGTTCAGTTTTCTATTGATTCCTCCTGTTACCAATATTTTGCACTGTTGTGGACTGTTTAACATGGCTTAGCAATAAGAGCATGAAAAGGGCAATAACATCACGCCACTTCCATGGGTAAAATAAGAGCTTAGCAAAGGCAATAACATCCAGTCTTTTTATGGATCAATTTTCTTTTAATGTATACTAATGAAACAAATTATTTGTTAAACCTTAAAGTTTGTTTGTGGTGTGAAGTAATTATTTTTAGACACAAGCAAGGAACATCTAGGCGAGAGATTACTTTACAAGTGGTCTCAGTTGTATAAATCTCAGCGAAGCGATTCTTTCCATTCTCTCGGCTGCGCCGCTGAAATACAAAACTCGAACCAACAAAATGGTGTCAGTTGTATAAATCTCAGCAAAGCGATTCTTTCCATTCTCTTGGCTGCGCCGCTGAAATACAAAACTCGAACCAACAAAATGGGAAAGAAGCAGAAGCTATTCGATGGCCAAAGTCCCATTCCTATTACTGATGAAGCAGCGCCTGAACTCCTTTCTCACAAGAAGAAGAAGAAGCAGCAGGTCGAGGCCTCGGCTTCTCCCGAGCAACCAGAAAATCACGTCTCTGTCGACACACAACAAGTGAAAGAGAAGAAGAAAAAGAAGAAGAAGAAGAATAAGGAGGAAGAGGAGATCATCGGTGGCAGCAACGCAGAGGAGGTTGCGAATGGAATCGAAAACAAAGGGGTTGAGAATGGAATCGAAAACAAGGATAAGAAGGAAAAGAAAAAGGAGCAGAAACAGAGTAAGGATAGTGAAGTGAGCGTTTCTGGGAAAGGAAGTGAAGATGCAAAGTACAGAACGTTGCAGTCGTTCGAGGAGGCCGGGCTTCCAGAGAATGTGTTACAGTGCTGTAAAAACTTTAAAAAACCATCACCCATTCAGGCACATGCCTGGCCCTTCCTTCTCGATGGCAGAGACTTCATTGGCATAGCGGCCACTGGATCAGGTACACCCCTCTTTACCCTCTGTTTTTTTGTTTGTTTTTGTTTTAGGTTTCAAATCTCTGTGAAATTTTATTTTCTTGCGGGACAAAGTTGGTTCTACTTTCATCCCATATCTGCTGTTCTTTTATTTTCTTTCAGTATATGTTTATTAGCATTTTCCCCGTGCCTTTTTAATCCAGTTATTTTTTTGAGCTGGCGAAGTGCAGGGCCAAATAATGTAACTCCGTGCTTATCAGTCACCCATGTTCTCACTGTGGTTTGGGATGTCCGCACCGCATGCTTATGAATTTTCCATCAATCCAGTCTATCTGCTTAGGTTTTTGCTCATAACAGTCTCTGTGACCCTGGGCACTCTCTTGATCCCCTTGCCCAAAAGGATGGGGCGAATGTTATTACTTCAGGGCCTGCGGTTAGTCGAACCCGAGAAGGCAGGCCTTGTCGATACAGGTAGGTGGGTGTATGGGCAGACTAAATTCTTGTAATGCCTGTTCTGAGTTACTCTCCATAGGTCCCTTCCGTGTTTGCATAGTTGACAACAGGTAGGTGGGTGTATGGGAAGACTAAATTCTTGTAATGCCTGTTCTGAGTTACTCTCCATAGGTCGCTTCCGTGTTTGCATAGTTGGCAACAGGTAGGTGGGTGTATGGGAAGACTAAATTCTTGTAATGCCTGTTCTGAGTTACTCTCCATAGGTCCCTTCCGTGTTTGCATAGTTGGCAACTGTGTAGAACAATCCACAACTTGCCAGCATTAAATCAAAGAAATCATTGAGAAGTTAGAACTGGTTAAGGTATTCGCATATCAGAATATAAGTGAAGTTTAATCTAAATTAGCTGAACTAGAGTCGAATATGTATGAGATATCATACCTGACAGGCATTAGGAATTCCCCAGGGGTGTGTGTTTGTATGGCCATTCGAAACTTACTAAGATTCATGCTAGACTCCCTTTTTAATCTTGACCTTAACTAGGATTTCTTCATGATAGGCATGCAACAGTGCAAGGGAGATATTAAAAAATCTTTAGCACTGGGAACCTTTTCATCCCTATCAGGGTTGATGAGGGTTCTACAAGCTAGCATCTTTATGCCTCATGTGCTTTGCCTATAAAGAGGCCTTGCTATTTAGGGTTAAATGTCTCATCAGGGCTTATGCAGTTTGCCTACAAAGAGGTGTTACTGCCATCAAGTACGCTATCATAACACACATACATAATGAAATCAATTGGACAAACATATATGTATTTGGTTTACAACTGGTTCTTTGCTCATCCTTTTGTTACTGCAACGAGCAATATTCCAGAATATCTCTTTAAATATATAACACATGATTAGGCATGGCACATGCATTTATCATACAACATCATCAAATTCTACCATATGCGACTTCATTAAGCCAA
Organism: Picea engelmannii; assembly: GCA_009831015.1. NCBI lineage: Eukaryota > Viridiplantae > Streptophyta > Pinopsida > Pinales > Pinaceae > Picea > Picea engelmannii. The sequence goes on along the minus strand of ML787285.1, from coordinate 232,603 downwards.
AAGCCCTTTAAAATCTACCTGGAAGCAGTAAAACTGAATTCTAGAATTACTATCAACATGGAATTAGTGTTATGCATCTTTAACGTTAACGTAAGACTGTCTACATTTATAGGAAAAAGTGGATTTATGTAAGAAAATTAGGTTTCCTTAAGTGCAAAAGTATAATGCATAAGAATCTTGGATAGGGCTGACCTTAATACGACAGTGCAAATTACATTTGGTGACCTACTTGGCATACTAGGTCAACCTAGAAGGCATAGTTCACAACTATTAGTACCCCAGGGCCTAAAAGTAGGCATTATTTTCACATCATTTCACCACAGCCTTTTCTCTTATCTATTGAACACCATTTTCTTTTACCCCCGATTTAAAGAGAATTGGCATAATTGATAATGCTTTCAACCTATGACTCTAAACAACCTTAACCCCATGGTTTTGTGTTTGCTTGATCTTCTAGTACTTTGAAGATTTTGAAGGTTTATCCAAGTATCTTTCTAGTTGAAGTGCTTGGATTTTGGGTACATAAATAATTTTGTAATAATGTTTTAATCGGCTGTTGACCTACGAAATGTGCATATGTTTATAATATAGTATCAGATTTGATGGCAATTATTTGAATTTTTCAGGGAAAACAATAGCATTTGGTGTGCCAGCATTGATACACATATTGAGAAAGGAGAATAGACAGACAATGAAAAAGTCTTTGCCATATTGTCTTGTTCTTTCACCTACAAGAGAGCTTGCTCAACAAGTAAGTAACTCTTGCTTTATTCACATAATAAGAAATGCTAAAACTTCTAATGTTTACTCGTGGATGTTCTATCTTGCATCAACCCTTTTATTATAAGCATTTTTTTTTGTCAGCAAACTAGTCTATTTCTATTTATTAGAGTAAGAAAATATATACAAAATCCACTAGACTATTGGCCTGCCACTGGGGAAACCAGACCACAGCAGCGCAATAGGCTTTCTATCCATATTGTTTGAGCTAGGTTTTGAAATAAAACAAATTTGCATAACTATAGAAGTGTTCTGGAAGTCTAACTATCATTATACAGTCATCCAGAATGCTATAGTAAAAGCTATCTAAAGGACTCAAAATGTTGATCATTCAAGGAATTATTTTGGAGAGAGGCCACACCAACCCTCGCATGGTGTTCCTAGTGCCGAGGCCTCGAGTCACCGACCTGATGGGCTTCCTCATTTTGGTTTGGAGCATCGAGTCGAGCTCTGATATCCTGAAGTTGGTGACACACCTCGACCAACTGTTGAGTCGTCAAATTGTCATCCTTTTCACCATTCAAAACATTTATTTCTAACCATTTTACCTTATCCCGTCACCCATTCATTATCTGTTTTGATGTGTTTCTTCGTGAATATACCACAATAAGCTTACGAGTAATAAAGTAGTTAATTATCGTTATTTTCCTTTATTTTTTGATGAATTAGAAAGAATTATTGTTGGTTTTACTAAAGATGGTTTGCCTAGCTTGGTTCCTGTAGCTTCTATGCAGTTCTCCGAGGTTGGCATATTTATGCATCTCCAAGGAAGATTCCGAAACATAGGTTTCATTCCCAGGGGTGATGACATGGATCTACGTTGCTTAATTCATGTTAAAATTAATGCAGCTACAAGAGCCATTCTCCTGGAGGATGGCAAAGACCCTAGTTGAGATCTAGGGCCCCCAATACACTTTTGGGGTTCTTGGTCTGGGACCAAGCAGTTAGAGCCATGGCAAAAGACCCTAGTGAGGGCCCCCAGTGTATTGCTGGGGTTCTTAGTCAAGGACCAAGCAGTTTGATGATATAAGTCCCTAGATGTGTTCCAAGGAATCCTTGCTTGGTGCTTGGATTGATCCTTGGTTGTGTACCTCGGTGGATAAGACCCTAGTTGTGATCTAGGGCCCCCAATTGCGTTCTGGGTATCCTGGTTTGGGACCAGGCAGTTGTTGGTTAAGTACCAAGCCGAGATGATGTGTGATCTTCTCCTCTTCCGGGATGGTCCATGAGACACCTAGGAGCAGTTAAGAAGGACATGATCACATCATTGACCTTCCTCTTATGCTGGGATGATAAAAGCTTATAAGTTATATCATGAGACCCTTGTGGACATTCTGCCATTAAAGAAGAACCTCCCCTGACCTTGTCTTATTACCTTTGCAACCCCTTGGTTGAGTTACATCCTCCTTAATGTTTATGTGGTTTGGTTCTTTGCTAGCCGCCTTGACAATGTTCCCCTCTCCTTGACTTATTGACTATTCTAATTAACATTTAATATTTTATGATTAAAATATTAATTGTTTAATTTGTTTAATTTGTTAGGGTTTAATCTAACCCTAAAGTTAGGGCTATTTTTGCTAACCCTAACCTACCTACCAAACTATAAAAAGGAGAGACCTCTCCTCTCACTAGCTATATACACACACTTTTCTTTCTAGCCAAGTCTTGGTCTGAGTTTTTGCTGTGGCTCCTATTGTTCTGGTTATTGAAGTGGTGCGGCCCTCTTTAGGTCAGTTTTGTTGCGACTCCTTTGTTCTGGTCATTGAAGTGGTGCAGACCTCCTATTGTTCAATTTTTCTTGCTTGGGGTAGCCACCATGGCCTTACCTTTCCTGTCTTTTTCTGCCGCCAACCCCTAAGGGTATTTACCAGCCTGCCGTTGTCTTCTTGCTGGTACTGTCATCTGTATATACTATATGCTGCCTCTGTATCCTTGCTCTTACTGATCTGTGTGCTGCACCTGTCTCCTTGCTATATGCTGCTGCTGTCTCATTGATGGTGCCACCTATATGCTGCCTCTATCCTTTTTATGGTGACCTGTGTATGCTGCCTCCCTTGCAACTCTTAATAGGGTTTATAGGGCAACCCTATTTATTGAGGCTGTTAGTGGCCTCTTTTCAGCCACTAGGATGAATAGTGGTATCCTGTTTTAGCTCTTGTAATTGATGATTGGCATGCCGGTCAGTTTTCCGATTTTACCCTAAAGTTCTTCTTGGAAAAATTGTTCTAAGGATCATGATGAGATCTGTCCTGAAGGTTTGATCAGTGATCCCTTAAAAGCTTTTTTTGAGCATACAGAAAAGAGGATAACAACAACACATCAGGTAAATCTGTTCCTTGTTTGACTAAAGTAATATTGAGATCTATTGTATGATTTCTGTTATTAGTTTTACATCAGAATTTGTGAATATAATGCTGATCCAAAACTACAGTATCAAATAAAAGTAAAAATCATCTTTGTTCCTAGCTAGTCTATATTTTGCCCTTAAATTCTAACAATTCATACCCAAGCCGATTCCATTGGTCTCCAGCTCATGATTTACAATTCGAACAACTTGTGCCAGGCAGAATCGAGTAATGAACTTCGGGCGTGATTTCCGAAGAAACGAAGAAGAATCTGGAAAATCTGCGACATGGGTTTTGTCTAGAACATCCCTAATTAGGTGATTCGCGAGCAGTTTCTCCAAAAAGATCGTGGATTGGGAGATACGCGCAGTTCTTCGAAAGGGTCTTTTCTTGTTGCGGCCGTTGGCAAACTGTGTCCCAAACAAAGCAACCAGTCAACAAAAGAACCAACTCCAGCCTATTCTTAGACGGTTTATGATAGATGAATCCAATGTAATCTAATCTTGAGCTGTTCTTCAACCAAGATCCACTAAAAATACATCAAGACAATATTTTGTAAATCTGTCCATAGCTTAGACAGTCCAGATTTGGGGAAATTGGTTTCAATTCGCCCCTTGCTTCTTTGTATAAAATGTATGGGCAGATCAGAGGATATAGTCATAGAATCAGTCATAGATTGAGAGGGAGAGGCTGTAGTAGAGTAGTAGGGAGGTTGCCAAAGATTGCAGAGAGTAGTTAGGATTGCTAGACCATTCATCTCTCTGTAATAAAGAGATTGTTGATCGTTTGATCATTGGGGCTATTGGCTATGTATTGCTGAATATTTCTCTCTAGTGAAATTGTTGATTGCTAGTATTTACAGATCATGGGTGGATTGAATTACTTTTCCTTTCCTTTCCCCAATGTAGAATAGTTTAGTTGCTTTCCTTTCAATGCTTGAAGTTATGTGGTTGTACTTCCCGCCTTACTTTCATTTGCTTACAGTTGTGTGGTTTTGTGTGAAGAGAGTGAGTAGGTTTAGGCTCCTATCCCTTCCCTTTCCTTTTCCTTTGGTTTGGTGTGATTTACTTTCTGCACGAACGATTTACTTTCCGCAGGAGTGTCCTAAGATAGTTGTGTGTTTCCTGGTTTCATTTCCATTCCATATGATAGGAAGACTATCGATGCCTTGACCTCTGCACATATAGTGTAGCATCTGTAAGTTTATGAACATCTTGGTTGACAATTTAATGTCAAATATTTAAGCAATTAAATCGAACGACACCAACTGCATCAAAATTTCCTCACGTTCCTTTTCCTTTGGTTTGGTGTGATTTACTTTCTGCACGAACGATTTACTTTCCGCACGAGTGTCCTAAGATAGTTGTGTGTTTCCTGGTTTCATTTCCATTCCATATGATAGGAAGACTATCGATGCCTTGACCTCTGCACATATAGTGTAGCATCTGTAAGTTTATGAACATCTTGGTTGACAATTTAATGTCAAATATTTAAGCAATTAAATCGAACGACACCAACTGCATCAAAATTTCCTCACGTTCATCTTTGTTGTCCAACATAATCTTGCCCACTAACGTCTTAATGTGCCAGTAAAGATCTGCAATTCTCAAGTATTTTGTGTCCAATGCTCTAGAATTGCCCAGGTCAGGAACCCAATTACCAATTTCTGCATTGATTTCCCGATCATGGGCGGTGGCGCGCTCCTGATAGACGACAACCTCCAGATTAGCAATCTCCTCATGGATACGAGGGGGAATTCGCTCTTTGAATTTGTTGGCCGAATTCTGCGCCAACTACAACACTCTCAGACTAGAGGGTTCCAGACTAACATTGCTGGAGGTGGAGGGGTTGGGGAGCATCTTCCTCTCCGACGGTAACCCCTTTTATAACCATGGGCGGGCGACATGGTGGCAGACTGAGACATAAGTGCAAGCAGAGAGAAGAGGAAAGCCCAGAGCTGACTGAGAGCCACACAATTGTTGAGTGCCAAGCCTCTACGGAGAGGAGCTATGGCTTCCTTTATAGTCATGCTATAAAACCAAGTTGGTGCATCAATGCCACTGATAACTATAATGTCTATTGGATGGGAATTCCACTTAGGATCGTGATGCTGCATAATAGGTAAAACATCCCTTGCGTTGGAGTTATGAGGTTTAAGGTCGGTCGTATCCATAGCGAAGCAGAGGTACAAGTGAGTGGATTCAGGAGTATAGACCAACATTAACAATGATGCTTCGCACGAATAGGCCTTAACTCCCCCCTTGATCTGTTCAAATAGGTTTGCTTGGTGGTTTGCCTCCGTCCTGGCCACGTAGTCCCCAGGCTCAACATTCAAAGTGGCGCATGTCCCTGACACCCCATCCGAGGTCCTTTAATTGTAAGCATTGAATGAACTATGGAAACATTTTTGGAAAGATATTGATGAAAAGTATTAAGTATAAAATAACTTTTTGTCAATCATTCCAATGATTCTTAGAATGATGATTTGTGGAGCACTTATAACTTTTGCCTGTGACACATGATGTTTGTTATGCTTTGGTTGCACCATGTTTAAAACCTATCGAGTTACACAATTTAGAATGACATGAAGAGGACAAAAAGAGAACTGCATGCACAAGTCTAACTATATGGGCACACATGGGCATAATCATAAATAGTAGAAAAAATAGAGCACACATATTATTATTATCATATAAACATAGCATTCAATGACATTTGATGACTTTTTTTCCAAAAAATAGAGAAATTGTCGAATCTTAGGCATTGGCGAATTTAATGACCAAGCAACTATTTTATAAAATTTATAAAAAACATCATTAAGATTTGATTTTTTTGTTTTGTTAAACAATTGAAATGTTCTTTCCACGGAAAAAATCATAATTTCTATTCTAGTAAAGAATGGAAATCACATTCTTTATGTGTTCTTGGTGCTAGTACAAAAATATAGATGATAGGAAAATAAGAACTCCCTCCCCTTTAGAGCCAAGTACATAAGGATCAATAATACCATGTCAAAAAGGTGTTTCATCACCCGACTGATCCCTACAATATCATACCTCCAGATAAAGATCTCAAAAAATATTTAAAGTCTCTAGACAGTCCTTAGTTGATACAATAGATATTGAGGAAATAGAACATAGTGAAAACATGACTTGTTACCCCTCTGTTGCCTAGGGATAGCTGGAGGAGGTTGTGTCTCATGGCCCACAATGAAGATAGTGATCTCGTTGATGATGATGATCAACATGTCCACCCATGGTAGCCCAACAACCCCCCTCAGATTGCCTCTTCTACTTTGGATCAACCAAGCTCATCACATCCAGTCAGCATCGTGTTTGAAAGATGTTTAGCCAACGTCACCATGAGGTATGTTAGTCCTTTTTTCATACAAGGTCTTGTGCTTAATATACTAGGCATGTGAATGAGGATCATTGGTTGAAGTTGGATAATGGATCATAAGCTTAAGAAGTTATGCTTGTTTTCTTGTTTCACATTGGTGGCCAACATTTGTACCCTAGTCCTGTGTTGTCACCCCCAAGGAAAAGAGGTACTACTAGGGGGCCCTCACAAGTGTAACATTTCGCTTCCCCGCCATACTTAACACTTACCATCCTAGGGCCTTTCATAGTGTAGTAAACTTCGATGATGGGTCATGGTTCATTCTCTCATGAGATGAGGGGCTAAGGCCCATAGGTTGATTGCAACTGCTAGTAAAAGATTAATAAAGAAAGAATAATGCTAAAGAAAGGAAGATATAATAGCAAGTACTCTCAAAAGCTAGTCCATACTTGAGCTCTACCCTTTCCGTGTTCGCCCCGATCTCATTACTTTGCCGTTGGAAAAACGTAGCGCTTAGAAAGTGGTAACTCAAGAGAAAGTGCACCCTCCACAAAGGTGCTCATAGAAATGGATTGAATGACACCATAAGCCATGAAGCTAAGTTGCAGGAAACGACTAGGATGGTGTCGTCCTGGTACCGGAAACTCGACGAAATGCCAAAACTGGTACGAAACCCGATCGAAACATGGGCAGCCGCATCATACGACATTTCATGAGTACGAAACATTGTATGGTGCAGGCACTCGTGTTTTAATTGGGTTTCAGTATATACGGACGACATTTCGACGCTGTTCTGCTTGTTTGTGGGCCCGTACGAGCATCTAAGCAGGGCACAGGCCCCCCAAAACTGCCCAATTTTGTTGTTTTTTCCATTTTAGAAAAAGATAAACCACTCATATGTTTTTTATGCGTTTTTTAAATGATAAACCACTCATTTATAAAGGTTGATTTTGGATGTATAACCTCATCTATACAGGCTAATTTTGGATTTTGTTGCTTGCATCTGTTAGAATTTTAAATTTTCTAGTTACACAATTACAATTACTTAAT
>ML787285.1:203126-225039 GCA_009831015.1 Picea engelmannii | reverse complement strand
TATGTGTGTTCCAAACTTACAAAACTGCCTTAGAAGACTTCCTTCCTGACTGTTTCAAAAAAGATCCTATGACTACATATGTCTTACTGTTCTATATGCTTACAAAACATTATCTACTTTCTTTGATATCCCTGCGCCATTTTCAAGTCATATTCATAATAGAGTTATAGTCGAAATTACATTGCTTCTATTCCGGTGCCTTCAAAGTACTCATAGTACTTGAAGGCCCCTCTTTGCAGTTGTAGAGCTTCTTTCGAGAGTTCATCTTCTAAGAGTTCATCTTCTTTTACATTGAGTTCTCTTAATATATGTTGAAAATACAACCAATCAAACGATTGAAAATAAAGTCTTATGTCTATCGAAATATTAGCCAGGTTGATGTTCTGAATGGAAATTTTTCCTTTAGCCCAGTCAATCACCAACTTTGAATCTCCCATGACCTGAAGCTTCCTGATATCCTTTTGCTTTCTTATCTCTAGAAGGGTCCATAATGCAATGAGTTATGCTTTATTACTGGACCCTCTACTTGGAGCATACCTATTGTTTATATAATGGTTTTGATTTAAGAATAATACAACTCTTGCATCGATAGAAGGAGGGTGTCCTTGGCCGACACCGTTGAAATATCCCCACATAACTGAGTAATCCAGAACAGAGAAAGAGGGAACCCTCTGTTTTGGATTTTTTGGGTCCTCTTTGGACTTCGCTGCCCGTGCCAGTGTTAGGGATGTATTCACTTCTGGCGACATCCATTTATCTTTAAAAATTTATGAGTTGTGTGCCCACCATAAATTTGCGACCAAGATACATGGTAGTTCTGCATATAGTTTTAGTGATCTGTCATGAATCCACAACTTATAGCATTCCTCAAGGGAAATATTATTCTAATCTGCACCTACTTTGAGATTTTCTTTTATTGTCGTGGCAACATGACCTACATAAGGGCATGATACAAAAAGGTGAGATGTAGATTCAGAGTTTAATTTGCAAAGTACACAATAGTTTGGACCATGCCAGTTCCTTTTTTCCAGATTATCCACAGTTTGTTGGTTAAGACCAACCACATTAATAGTTGACAGCCCAGAGGGACTTGGATTTCCATAAAACCTTCCACCACCATTGTGGTTGGGTAGTTTTCCTTTCTTCCTGCCAGGCTCTATACCACAGTTTGGCTATGAAGGATCTGTCTTTTAGGTTACGGGACCAACATAAAGTGTCCTTGTTATCTGGGGAAATAATGAGAAGATTTTTGCATAACCGAGATAAATAGAAATTCCATTCAATGTGAAGAGCCTTCGAGAGGCCTAAGGTTGTCACATCTTTCCAATCTACTCACCCTCGAAGTTGAGGGAAACCAATACAAGAATCATGAAGAGAGTGAGTGTTATTGTTCCTTAAGGAAAGGATGAGGGGCGAAGAACTTTTGAAATTATTTTCTTCTCCCAACCAAGGATCTTCTCTGACCCTGACCTTTTTCCCATCACCTATTTTTCATACCACCTAATCTCCTACCAGAGGGAAATTTTCGACAAGAGCCTTCCACACTGTGGATCCTTTTGAGGATTTGTTCAGTTGCCTGAACCACTCGATGATAGAGAGGTTAAGAAGATATTTCGATCTCATCACTTTAGTCCATAGCGTGTTCCCTACTGATAGATGTCATAAGTTCCTTGCAACCAAGGCTCTAGCAAAGAGATGAAGATATTTTACAACCCAACCACCTAAATCTTTGGGATTTTCTAAAGAGGACCACTTCGCTAAATGCATCGCCCCTGTAGAGTTGTTTCCAACCCATAAGAAATGAATGTTGATCTTTTTTTATCTTATCAAGGATACCTTTGGGAATGGCTACAATTGAGTTCCATTAGACTAGTAATCCTTCCAAAATAGATTTTTAAGTAAGACTAACCTGCCTCCTTGGGAAAGAGTTTTGAAAACCCAGGAATCAATTCTCGATTCCACATTTCGAATAAGCTAGGCCCAATCTGACTTCATGTACTTGTCAGGCTTAAATATATATAACTCGATCTTATGCGCACTTCAAGGTAATCGTAGCACACAACACTATGGAACGTCCGCACCCTTCCCTTGATGCACAATCCTCACACACTACTCAAGTGCACGCAAAACTAAACCAAAACTTGGTACCAAATGCTCACCAACCTACGTGTACATTTACAATTTCAGGTGCGCACAACATTAAACTAACACCTGAGTCCAACAGCTCACCAACCTACATGTACATTTACAATTTCATGTGTGTGCAACACTAAACCAACAGCTCACCAGCCTAAATATACATTTACAATTCGGTTCGAATTAGGGATATTAGTTGAACTCGGTGGGTACAACTACGTCCTTGCCACAAACCAGTTGGAATGGAGTATACTTATGCAATTTCTATACGATAGTCCTATAATCCCATAACATTGTTGGAACCCTTTCATCCCATTCATCCATATTTGCACAACATACTTTTGTTAATCCTCTCTCCATAATCTTGTTAAAGGCTTCGACTGTACCATTTGATTGTGGATGATACGGGCTAATTTTGTGATGTTGAAATAGGAACTCGCAGGTGAGAGTGGCTAAAATATCACCGATGAAATGGGTACCCTAATCACTAGTCAAACTCCGAGGATAACGAAACCTAGTGATGATGTTCTCAAAATTAAATCTAGTTGCAGTATATGTAGAGCAATCGCGAACTAGTTCTGCTTCGGTGCAGCGGGTAAGATAGTCGGTAGCAGTGATAATATACCTAGCTTTCAAGTGCTTGGTTGGTGGATTGATGCGTCCTATAAAGTCAACTGCCCATTTTTCAAATGCCTGAAGAGCTCGAACATGATGTAAGGGAAACTCATCCCTACGCGATGGTTTACCGACCCTCTAAAAAACATCACATACCCTAGCATAATCTTTCGCATCTTTGAAGGCAATCGGCTACCACAATTCTGCTTGTAGTACCTTTTGGGCAGTCGATTTCCCTTGGACATGTCCTACCGCAACTCCACAATGTCACTCCCACAAAATTTCAAACCGTTCGTGATCAAGTACACATCTTTGAAGGATGTTGTCCAAGCCCAATTTATACAACTGACCTACGATCAACTGATATTTGGTAGCACGGACCACCAGATGCCTCTTCTAAGTTGCAGAATACCCATCCAACATAGTACCATTAGTGAGAAACAATGCAATATCAGAAAGGTAATTAGGGATAGCCTCAATCTTAAAAAGATCTGCATCGGGGAGTTGGTCATCTACAACTTTGCCACTCTCACCTGATTCTAATCGAGAGAGATGATCGGGGCCAAAATTTAATTTTTCGGAATTGATAATGACCTCGAAGGAAAACCACTGAAATAGTAACAACCATCTGCAAATTATACCTTTTAACACGGGTTTATTAGCTAGATATTTTAGGGTGGAATGATCAATTAAGAATTTAAAATGGCCTCCTAACAGATAATGTCTAAACTTTTGTAAAGTATAAACCATAGCCAAACCTTCCCTTCCAGTGGTAGTGTAGCTGCACTCAGCCTAAGAAAGCTTCCTGCTAGCAAAGTAGATAGGATGATCCATGTTTCCTTGACAAGGCTACGCAAGGATTGCACCCAAAGAGATACCATAAGCATTAATGTTTACATGGAATTCCTCGTTCCAATTTGGATATATGAGAATAGGGGCAATACTCAACTTTTCTTTCAGAGTATTAAAGGCTTAATCACACTCTAACTTCCAACTGAAGGCTTCTGATTCCTTCATCAACTTCTCCAACGGGGCAGTGATGCTTGCATAATTCCTGATAAATATGTGGTAGTATCTAATGTCACCCAACGTTGATCGCAATTGTTTAGTACTCGTAGGCGGGGGCATATTTAGTATCACAACAACCTTTGTAGGATCAACCAACACTCCTTCCATACATACTATATGTCCTAGCATATTTTCAAAAGGTACACAAAAAATACACTCCTTCAAGTTTAAATAAATTTGTAGCTGTCTGCAAGGATCAAACATTAGTCAGGGTAGACCTATGTGCTCCTTCAGTAGGTTGTACACAGTCCACTCGTCCATATACAATTCAAGAAATTTATGAATAAAGTCACATAATCCAACAATAAGTATGCGAGAGAAAACAGACATGGTGTTCTTCGGCCCAAAGGGCAAAACATTGTAAGAAAAAGAACCCTATTATGTAGTGAAAGTAGTCTTTCTTTTATCCTCTTCTGCAATTCTAACCTAATGGTAGCCTGAGAATCCATCCATAAAAGAATAGGCTTCACTGCCCGCCACTTGATCAAGAACTTCATCACTAAAAGGAGTAGGAAAAGGGTCATGTACACAAGCTGAATTAAAACTCATGTAATTCACACAGACTCTTATATAATCAATACCCTTCTTGCTCTGGATTATAATAGGACTGACTCTCCCTTAATCCCCTTTAGTTCTAAAAAATTCCTAGGAAAGAGATCCTCGTACTCCCACAATATAGCCTATATCTATGTCATAGTTTGTTCATCCCAATAATCACCTATGGATGCCAGCTTAGGAAGCTCCTTGCTCCTTATGTTTACTTTCCACAACCTCAGAGGTTGGGTGTATGAGTTGTTGATATCACTTGATATGGTATCCTTGAATTCTCTTGTTTTAGTGGATTCCTAAAATGTTAAATGTCTGAGTTCCTCAAAGTCCTAAGGATCTTCGGGGTCCTTGTCAACTTTACTACAAGCCATGGGTACTCTCACGGAGGATGGATTTAAGTTGTATTGAAGCAAGTGTTCATGCCCAAAGCCGACTGTAAGTGGACATTTAGGCCTAACTTCAATACCAAACAACATCTTCTTGATTTGTTGGAGTACAATTGCGATTTCAGGAGTCTTACCAAAGAATGAGAAATCATGGCAGAATTGATTCTAAGGTATCTTCCAACGTACTATTTGTCTTCTTGTTTCCTTGTGGACATACCAGGCTTTGGGAATTGTTCCCAGAGAATGAACTAAGTGATGTGTCCATGGATAGGAAGGGAGTTGCAAAACTTTCCACACTTATAGACAATGCTCAATGTATGAAACTGGGTTCGATTGACCATCATATATTTCCAAGGATAACAACTGACTCTTCTGCTTTCGATCTTGTTCCAATTGTGATATTTATGTTAGTGGAAGGAATCAATGTTGTATAGCGAGCTTAACTTCGTCCCAAGTGAACAAAGTTTCTTTGTGAGCATCCCACCACCTGACTGGAGAAGATTTTAGGGCTAGGTCAAGTGTTGAGAGTCTGTGTTCTGTCGCAACCCCACCCACCATATTAATGAGAAAAATCTGAAAATTTGAGGTACCATCATATGTTGGACACTCCCTAATCTCCATCTCGATCCACCTTACTGCTCAAACAATTGTGCAACGCCTTGAAAAGTTCTCATACCTGCTTTGTTGCCAGTTGTCCCAAGCAGCTTCAGAGTCTTCATCTACAAATTGAATACTTCGCCAACTTATGGATCCATCTGTAGTGGGATTAATGTAATATGTTTGGTTGCTTGCGATCATAGTGTAGAGTTGATCTAGAGAATCTTGTTACATACTCTCATCTATTAGGTCACTATACCATGGACCTTGATACGGGTCTAAAGGTTGGGTTACTTTCATGCCATCAGATTCAAAGGTCATAATTTCTTTCTTGAGATCTATTCATAGTTCTCATAGGCCTAGTCAATGCCTAAAATAGCTAGGTAAGGATATTTTCCCCTTATTATTTCGATGACTTCAAACTCTGCTACAATTTTGACTCCAACCAAATCCACTTCGACATTTTGCAGCCTTCCTATTAAATAAATGTAATATTGATTTTCCATTCACAACTGTGTAGGAGAATATACAAGTTTGGGCTTACCCATCGCTTCCCAAGTTTTCCTTGGAAAGATATTGATATTGGAACCTAAGTCCAACATAGCATCCCTTATCTCATAGTCATTAACGTGAGGATTCAACCAGAATTCTCTCTCAATTCTCCTCTTCCTTCTCTGTATCCTACTTGTGTTCCTTGTTGGAAGGTTAGAAACAATGGACTCTTTTGAGTTTCCTTCGATTCCCAAGGCCCTTTTGATTGTGCTTCAAAACTTCCCAGTAAGTTGTTCATCATCCAAAATGTCGAAAAATAGTTGTAACCACATATCAATGGCCTTTTGTGACTTATCCAGGGGCTCCATCCGAGTAAGTGATTCTCTAGCGACTCTTGGTTGACAAGGATTTGGCTTAAAACTTAGATCTGCAACCTCAAGCATTGCAAAACTAGACAGTTATCTGAACATTTCCACTGCGTCCTTAAAGAATTCCTTCTGCCTTACAAGATTGTACTTAGTATTCAGAGGGATCTCCTTATGAATCTTGACCTGATGAGGATTTCCAATATCAGCACTGGTCTTGGTTCCACCTCTAGTGAAAATGATAATACCAGACTCTCTTCCCTCGGCTACAGGTCTAGGATCAAAATCTATCAAATTAGCTCCTCTTTGCCTTGCACGATCTTCCCACTTGGAAATCAGATTTGAGAAATCTTCAGTGGAGTGGGTATTATTTCTGTAGTGGGCACACCATTATCTTCTTGGGAGTAGACAATCCATTGTGAGATTCTCTTTCTCATCACAGTGGTAGCAACGACCTAGTCCCCTTTCACCACTTCGTCCTCCTCTGAAATTTCCTCCACCTCGACGACCACCTCCGAACCCTTGAGGAGTTCCATTGACTTTGAATGCGAAACGATTCAATCTGTCGGCTAGAGCATCCAAAGCTCTACATTGGTTGGTAGTATGAGTAGGGAACCCACAAAATTCACAATATACTATATTCATAATAGGGGTGTACTTTTGTAGAATAGGGCAGTGCCTTAGAGAGTGCTCATGACTTCTACAAATCTCACAATACTTATTATTTTGGCCTCCTTGATGATTTGAGAAAACAAGCTATTGAATAGGGCCACGAAATGGCATTGCAACGACGACTTGTGTGTGATGTCACATTCCCAAGAGTAGGCCAGCAGGGAGTGACTTAGTAGTCTATATGTTCCCGTAGACTATAGTCAGGCACAAACAAGGAACAAGCTGGAGAAATAAGGAGGAATTGATGACTAAACGATGAATTAAGCCAAAATACTTAGGAAAAGTCACTTAAGCCTAAGTCAACGAAGAATTAGAATGAAAAGGTGTTAAAACAAGACTTAATTAATTGATTAATCACTTTAGGAGGAAAAGCACCTAGATTAAGTGAGGTCAATGGTGAATTAGATTGGGAAAGGTATAAAGGGAGGAATTTGACCTAATTCCTCATCATGCATTGTTATGATTTGATGTTGAGAGTTCCCAGAGGAGGAGAAGAGCCGACCTTACTGTTTTGTGGATTTCTGGAGGAAACCACCACCATTGATCGGTTTTGGTGTTGCGAGACACACCCTAGCCCATCAGAGATAACATACAGGTATTTCACCGTACTTTTCAGGAGTATCCATTGCAGAGTGCGCAGCTCAGCCAGTGAGGGCGCAAGTCAATTTAAGGGTTTGGAGAGTTGCACGAGATCCGTATCCAGATTGCAGTTTCCTTCCAACCCATTTGAGATCCAACCAGGGCGCTTCTACTGAGCCATCTCTCGTCATATTATGACGGTGGAATCTTGCAGATCGACTCATTCAGCCATTTAGGGTGCAACTCTTCCGGACAGACATTTGGTGTTGCATGCAGAGTTTCAGAGAAGATCCGGACAAATCCTTTCGACCCATTTCCTTGTTTGGCAAGACGATCGTTTTGAGCCATATAGCAGCAAATTTCATTGGTGGAATCCTTTGGGGTGCATCCAGTGCTCCAGGAGGTGTGCAAACCCCCCAGGGGTCTAGATCCAATGCCTTAGAGACCAGATTCGAGATACGACACTCACCCATTTCAGTCTAGAGGCCAAGGCGCTTCTTTTGGAGCAGTTTCCAACGTATTTCGACGGTATGAACTTCCAGACGAGTTTCCCAGCTGGTAGTGAATACCGTACTTCGTCGAAATCGCATATTTTCGCCGATCTATCCGTGCATGCATCAGATCTTATATCATATTCTGATCACGGGTATTTTTATGTTATTTGATTATATTCCAGTGCTGATCCATGAGATCTAGCTGACATTTATATTCTATATTTCCAGTAGGCTATTGTATTTCCATGCTCGAACCGTATAATACATGATATTGGGCAGTTTATGTTCTTTACTTCTTCATGCATCCTTTATATGTTATTTAAACCATAAATATGCAACATGCACATGCAATAACCAACATGCACATGCAATAACCAACATGCACATGTAATAACCATCAAGATCTCAAACATACAACTGAAACGCATCCATAAACCCCCAGTGTATCAGATCTGCAAGATAGAATAATAGATCAGTAGCAAATATCTTGATCAGCGGGATCAGGGATATTTCAGTGGTATCAAAGCTTTAGTCCTGCCAGCCTGTGACTAAAGACAATGAATACAACAGAAGAACTAGATGGTCGTGAGCATGTAGGTGGTGAATATGTCACTTACAACAGGCGCAGGGAAAGAAGGGATAGGCCTAACTTTCCTCCCTTCCCTCCCAGTTCAGAGGAAGAGGAAGAGGCACACATAGAAGTAGAGAGAAGAGCAGAGTGCGAGGTCGAGCGCAAAGTAGAGAGGAGGCTAGGTGACAAATATGAGTGACCAGAGGGCATTGGTAAGGCCTCTGTGGATCCAGATGTAGCCTTCATGTAGGTTATCATTGATATGCTAGCTAGTCAGTGGACCATGTCTATGTCTTTGGCTCAGGTAGCGGATAGACTAGTTATGGTAGACATCCCGGGCACACAAGCCCCACATGTAGCACATGGGAACTCAGGGGCAGGCAATAGACCCGAGTCACCTACTCACACATATACTTCTGCGAGTAGGATTCCACGTCCGTTGTTTCCCAATTTCCAGAGGGCATCCCCGGTAGCAGCATAGATACCGATAACACAGAGACTGGCCACTCATGCAGAGGACATTGCAGAGTATCAGAGAGAGTATGCAACCTTGGGCTATGACGTTCATCAAGATATGACATTAGTTGAGTATTGTGGACTCAGACTCAAGAACCATCCTAGAGAGCCACAGAGGGGAGGGCAGCAGCAGCAGGGGCATAACATTGACTTCATCCGAAAAGTTGGTAAGCTCACCATGCCTTATTTTGACGAATCGTCCAAATGCACCGCCAGAGCTTGGGTATAGAAACTAGACACCTGCTACAAGCTCAACCAGATGTCCGAGTTAGAGGCCATCAGTTTTGCCACCCTACACATGGAGGGTGAGGCACACGAGTGGTGGTATCACGGATTGGTGACATTGGGTCACAATCGCATCACCTCTTACAGAGAGTTCAAAAAGAGACTCATGGATAGATTTCATAGGAGGGATCCAGAGATCCATTTTATAGATCTAGCCCAATTGAGACAAACTGGCACAACAGAGGCATTCATCTCAGAGTTTCAAAGGGTAGCGGTGGCAGTGACAGACATATCTGAGCCCCGATTGGTCATGCTATTCACAGAAGTGCTCACAGAACCCTTGAGAGGATGGGTGAAGGCCTACCGGCCTCATAGCTTGTAGGATGCCATCCGGCGCACTAAAGATTTGGCGGATTCAATGCCAAAAACTAAACCCTTCACCAAACCCATTGTACCACAGAGAGAGAAGGATCAGAAGAATATTCTAAGGGAATGGAAGGGCAAGCCCAAGTTGGATGATGATATGCGACGTGAGTTGATGAGGAAGAAGCTTTGCTTCTCCTGCAGAGACCCTTGGGTCCCTGGGCATAGATTCATGGAGAAGGGACAGATCCACTATATTGAAGTGGAATCAGGCAGTGAGGAGGAGGATAAGGATATTCAAGCACCGATAGATAGTGATTCAGAGACGGAGACCACTCATGAGCCAGAGCAGCAACCGAAGAAACCTCAGATATTGGCAAGGGCACAACCCCAGGAGGAGGCAAAACCTCATAGAGAGGTGAAAGGGGGAACCATATCCACCCTTTCAGGAGTACCTAGGTACAACACTCTCAGGCTAAAGGGCCTTGTACAAGGGCATCGCATGACAACTTTAGTTGATGGTGAGGCCACCCACAACTTCATAGATGCATCCTTAGTAGCCAGGAGGGGGTTACGCATAAAGGAGTTTGAGGGATTCCATGTGGCAGTGGCTGATAGATACACGATGACATGCTTGGACATGATCCCCGACTTAGAGGTCAAACTAGGCAACTACACCCTGACTGATACATTCTATGTAGTTGACCTATCAGATACTGATGTCGTGTTAGGGGTACAGTGGTTATATTCATTGGGGGAGATTGCGTTCAACTATCAGATGTTGACCATGAGCTTCAAAGATGCTAGTGGATCGAGAGTTGTACTGAGAGGCATGTCTACAGGGGCACCTTGAGCAGTATTGGAAAAGAGGATGGAACAGATCTTTCGTCACGGTGATGTGGCTTACGCATCAGAGTGTTTGATCACCACGTGAAAGGACTCAGAGGGTAGGGAGCAGTACCATCCACAGATCAGAGAGCTTCTGGGATGTTATGAGTCAGTATTTGGGCCGATACCACCAGGGAGACCGCTAGACAGGGGTTTTGAGCACATGATTGAGTTAGAGGTAGGGGCTACACTAGTGATTACAGCACCCTATAGGCACCCCAAGAAATTTCAGGACGAAATTGAGAAAGCAATCAAAGAATTGCTCGCTATGGGGCACATCAGGCCCAGTATGAGTCCTTTTGCATCTTCAGTCAATCTGGTACTAAAGAAGGATGGCACGTTACGGATGTGCATTGATTACAGAGCACTCAACAAGAAAACGATCAAGAATCATTACCCCATTCCACGCATAGATGAGCTGATGGATGAGTTACATGGGGCAGTCTTCTTCACTAAGATTGATCTACGCTCAAGATACCATCAGATCAACATCAGGGAGCAAGACATTGAGAAGACAACGTTCTGATGCCATTTCAGACACTTTGAGTTCTTGGTCATGCCGTTTCGATTGACCAACGCACCAACCACTTTTCAGTCTTGCATGAACCATATCTTTAGAGGACAGTTGAGGAAGTACCTTCTGGTATTCTTTGACGATATATTGATCTACAACAAGACATGGGATGAGCATTTAGCACATTTGGGGAAGGTCTTGGATATTATGCAGGCACAATCTTTATATGCCAAGGAAATCAAATGTGAATTTGGCATGAGGGAACTACTGTACTTGGGGCATATCATCAGTGGGTAGGGAGTACAGGTTCACCAGGAAAAGATCAGGTCCATTGTGGATTGGCCAATGCCCAAGAATCTCACGGAGTTGAGAGGATTCTTTGGGTTATGCAGTTCCTACAGGCGGTTCATCAAGGGTTTTTCACAGTTGGGAGCACCACTCACAGACTTGACCAAGAAGGGTGCTTTTCATTGGACAGAGGAGTCACAACAAACATTCAACAAAATGAAGGAGGTTATGAGCACATGCCATGTTCTAGCCCTTCCAGACTTTTCGCAGTCGTTTGTCTTAGAGTGCGACACATCAGGGGTGGGGATTGGAGCAGTCTTGATGCAGGGGGGGCACCCCATTATGTTTGAGAGCAGAAAGCTCAACGAGTCAGAGAGACTCTATCCTATTTACGACAAGGAGATGCTAGCGATCATGCATGCCTTAACCAAATTCAGGCAGTATTTGGTGGGCAGCAAGTTTGTAGTGAAGACTGATCATAACAGTCTCAAGTATTTCCTTGATCAGAAAGACCTCAGTGAGAGGCAATAGAAGTGGGTCTCAAATATCCAAGCCTTTGACATTGACATTGAGTACGTCAAGGGAAAAAAGAATATCGTGGTAGATGCCTTGTCAAGGAGGCCAGCAGGATGTTCAATGATGGACATTTGTACATATTGGAAAGCTCATTTGTTGGTGGAATACTCCAAAAACAAATTTTCTTGTGAGGTGATGGACGAACAAGTGATTGATGATAGATACTGGGTTCTTGATGATGTCATTTTCTACAAGGACCGGATCTACTTGGTTCCAGAATCCACCCTGAAGGGGAAAATTCTGAAGGTATGTCATGATTCGCCTACAGCAGGGCATCAAGGGTACTTCAAAACATATAGGCAGATTAGGGAGAGATTCTCATGGAAGGGTCTCAAGGATGATGTGTTGAAACACATACTAGAGTGCACGACTTGTCAGCAGAACAAGTCCGAGCAGACAAACCCCGTAGGGCTACTACAACCTCTACCCATTCCAGAGCAGAAATGGGAGAGCATTTCCATGGATTTCACTACAAGCCTCCCTAGAGTGCAGGGCAAGGACTGTATATTTGTGGTGGTCGACAAACTGACCAAATTTGCACATTTCTTCGCCATAGTCACAGACTACAAGGCCATATAGGTAGCAGAGTTGTTTTTCAGGGAGGTATTCCGGTTGCACGGGTTACCCAGGCAGATAGTCAGTGATAGGGATGGGCGCTTCATCGACGCATTTTGGCAGGAGATTTTCAGATTGACAGGCACAGAGCTAGCCACGAGTACCAACTATCACTCACAGACAGATGGGTTGACAGAGATCGTCAACAAATGGGTGGAAGGGTATCTGAGGAACTATGTGGGGGGGCAGCAACGCACCTGGGTGAGATGGTTACATATGGGTGAGTATTGCTACAACACAACTTACCATATGTCTATTAGGATGTCACCGTTCAGGGCATTGTATGGATATGATGCACCCTCCTTTATAGAGACTGTGTTTGGGGACAGCAGGGTCCCGGGGGCCAAGGATTGGGTGGAGGAGAGTCAAAGGATTCTTCAATCAGTAAGGGAGAACTTGCAGTCAGCTCAGAATCAACAGAAGATACATGCAGACCGACACAGAGTTGAGTGCAATTTTGAGGTAGGGGATTTGGTTTTTCTGTGATTACAGCCATACCGACAATCCTCCTTGAAGAGGAGCGGAGGAGAGAAGCTGAAGCCAAAGTTTTACGGGCCTCATCAGGAGGATAGGCGAGGTGGCATACGAGCTAGAGCTACCAGAAGGTAGCAAGATTCATAATGTCTTTCACATCTCTTGCCTTAAAAAGGTTGTGGGACAACATGTTAGCATTTCAGAGGAGTTACCACCCTTGGATGAGGAGGCTTAGTTGGAGCTAGTGCCAGAGGAGGTACTAGAGCAGAGAGAGCGCAGATTGAGGAGCAGGATCATCAGAGAGTGCTTGGTTAGATGGATAGGTATTCCAATGGAGGATGCCACATGGGAGGGAGAGCATATCTTATAGCACCCAGGATTGATGTTGCTTGAGGACAAGCAATCTCGGGAAGGGAGGACTGTGATGTCCCGTTCCCAAGAGTAGGCCAGCAGGGAGTGACTTAGTAGTCTATATGTTCCCGTAGACTATAGTCAGGCACAAACAGGGAACAAGATGGAGAAATAAGGAGGAATTGATGACTAAACGATGAATTAAGCCAAAATACTTAGGAAAAGTCACTTAAGCCTAAGTCAATGAAGAATTAGAATGAAAAGGTGTTAAAGGGGGACTTAATTAATTAATTAATCACTTTAGGAGGAAAAGCGCCTAGATTAAGTGAGTTCAATGGTGAATTAGATTGGGAAAGGTATAAAGGGAGGAATTTGACCTAATTCCTCATTATGCATTGTTATGATTTGATGTTGAGAGCTCCCATAGGAGGAGGAGAGTTGACCTTACTATTTTGTGGATTTCTGGAGGAAACCACCACCATTGATCGGTTTCGGTGTTGAGAGACACACCCTAGCCCATCGGAGATACCATCCAGGTATTTCACCGTACTTTCAGGACTATCCATTACAGAGTGCGCAGCTCAGCCAGTGAGGGCGCAAGTTAGTTTGAGGGTTTGGAGAGCTGCACGAGATCCGTATCCAGATTGTAGTTTCCTTCCAACCCATTTGAGATCCAGCCAGGGTGCTTCTATTGAGCCATCTATCGTCGGATTCTGACGATGGAATCTTGCAGATCAACTCATTCATCCATTTAGGGCGCAGCTCTTCGAACAAACATTTGGTGTTGCATGCAGAGTTTCAGAGCAGATTCGGACAAATCCTTTCGACCCATTTCCTTATTTGGCGAGACGATTGTTTTGAGCCATATAGCAGCAGATTCTATTGGTGGAATATTTTGGGGCGCATCCAGTGCTCCAGGAGGTGCGCAAACCCCCCAGGGGTCCAGATCCAGTGCCTTAGAGACCAGATTCGAGATCCGGCACTTAGCCATTTCAGTCCTAAAGCCAAGGTGCTTCTTTTGGAACAGTTTCCAACGTATTCCGACGGTCTGAACTTCCGGACGAGTTTCCCAGCTGGTAGTGGTTACCGTACTTCGTCGGAATCGCATATTTTCGTCGATCTATCCGTGCATGCATTAGATCTGCTATCATCTTCTGATCATGGGTATTTTTATGTTATTTGATTGTATTCCAGTGATGATCCATGAGATCTGGCTGACGTTTATATTCTATATTTCCAGTAGGCTATTGTATTTCCATGCTCGAACCGTACAATACATGATATTGGGAAGTTGATGTTCTTTACTTCTGCATGCATCCTTTATATGTTGTTTAAACCATAAATATGCAACATGCACATGCAATAAGCAACATGCACATGCAATAACCCACATGCACATGCAATAACCATCAAGATCTCAAACATACAACTGAAACGCATCCAGAAACCCCCATTGTATCAGATCTGCAAGACAAAATAATAGATCAGTAGCAAATATCTTGATCAGCGGGATTAGGGATATTTCATTGTGCAACCCCTCCTGACGGTCCTACTCGTGGAGGCGCCATCAGGTGAGGTGATGGTCATGCACCCCTCAATATTGGACATTCAATTCTTGTATGGCCTTTAGTCTAAAATCCAATACACCATATATGCAGTCGACCTACTCTAGGAAGGGCCAAATCTTGGATCTTATCAGTTAACACAGAGATCTTTCCTTGCAGTTGCGTGATATTATGATCTTCAGGTGGTCTCATCACATGCAAGCTTCCAGGATATCCTACCATAGCCTCAAGCTTCATGGCTTATTCCAACACTTCCCCCAAAGTAGTTATTTGTTGTTTAGTCAATGGGATTCATGTTAACGGTAATAACCCCTGAATAAACCATTCTCTCTGGTGGTCCTCGTGGATAGGGTTTCCTAATTTCCCCATCGCATCCTTAAATATTTGGTTATATTCCCATGCAGACTCATCGTCTCTTTGTTTTATCTCCCGCAACTTGGAGAGAGCTTGTTGCTTTGACTGAGGAACTAAAATTTTGTTATAAACCTCTGCTTCACATGGGTTAAAGAGAAAGATTTCCCTTGATTATTCCCTAGCTCAATAGATTACATGTACCACTTTAGATCTCAACCCCTCAAGGTAGCCTGGAACTCAACTAATTTGTTTGGGTCTAGAGTTCTATGAGACCTCCAGATGGCTTCACAAAGAAACCAGTGTTGCTCAACATCCTCATCCCTTTTACCCCAAAACTCCTGGTATCGGGTAAGAGATCTTGTGTGTTGATGCGCCATCGATGGACTTGGAGATCCTATTAATATGAACCCCGAGGGTCTTGGTTGTGATATAACTAAAACACTCGCCACACTGTTGCTACTACTACTACTTGAACTTGCTAGACTAGAAGGGTTAGAAACGACAAAAAACTACAGAAATATTGATTATAGAGATTACCAAATTTTTAGATGGCGCTAGGGGAATAAGTGACTTGGGGCTAGGGCCTTTACCTACAAAGTGAATTTCTTTTATATGGGGGTTCACATTTTCTTGTAAGGTTTTGTCTACCTCATAATGCAATCTAGCATTTTTTTGGCATTGTGGGTTCCGACTCTCCCACATTTCACTCTGAGGTCTCAACTAAGTATTCTTCTTCAGTAGTGGCATCTATCTTTACCTCCTCATCTGTCTCTCCTAAGGTTCCCTTCTCCTATTTGCCTCTTGCATAATCTTCACCTCTCTCAACCAATTTCTCCTTCAACCATCGGTTGGCCAGCCTTTTGCATCTCTACAACTCTCACAATTTCTCTCATTATTTTCTTCAACTACCGTCACAATCAAGCTTATTCTACGATTGATCGGGTCTCTTCATTACCTTTCTCATCTGGTTATGCCACCTCTTTTCAGCAGCCACAACCCTCCTTAAAGTTCGTTCATTTCTTGCAGTCTTCTCTTGACAACTGCCCATCTCCAGAAACTCCTTCTTTATTGGCTCATGACCCTCCCATAAACCACTTGCCCCCCGAGCGCAAGGGTTTACTCTACCATATCAACTGAAGGAACAAGTAACATCCCTTCTTCCGCTAGCCAAATCTTGATCCAAAGAGGGATTTCCTGCAAAAATCTTTCTCTAGCTCCTTCCTGGAATACAACTTATGCTTTCAAGAAAGATTGGTGGTTATCCACAACAAACTCGATAATATATCCTTCTAGGCTAGTCTGCTCCCAGAAGTCCATGACACAAGAGATCTAATGATATAACCAGTGAAGAGCTATTAACCTCTCAACAACCCAATTATATCTTCTCTTGACTTCATCTTTACATTCTAGTGCTTCTTGCAGTCATTGTAGCCATTGTCAAGGAATCAAATCCAAAAGATCTTCTACTGGTCACTCGCATGTTCTGAGTAGAAAACAACACTATTCAACCCCCTAAAACTTTTGTGTTGTAACTCAACTTCTTGTTGTATAAACATGTCACGCCTTCTTTCCCACCAATTCTCAATTTCAAACTTAAATATCTAACGAGGCATTCTCTAAAGACTTGGTGCAAAATCGAGACCAAGGTTCTCAGAGGTTACCAACAAAGGGTACCATTGTAGTCTAGGAGCGTTGGCATATTTAACCTTCCGCAAGGGAAGGAGGTCTCACTTGAAGTGCAATCAAGATGTGTGAGGTGAAGTGAGTCAAAGAGAATGCATCATCGGGTTTAACATTACCATGTTCAAATGCATACATCAATACGCAAAGACAGTCATAGACAATGATTAAATACTAACAAAAAATTAGGGCTTGAACAATCCATTATATTATCATCACTTCAAAATTGTCATACAATGAGTACATCTCTCGTACAATCACTTATGCAACATAATCTATTGCATGGTACCCATTACAGCCTTTTAAACCTCTGTGCAAGCACAATAACATTCAAAAACCCTTTACAATAGCTTTTCGAGACTGACTCAATAATAGTAGTGATAATAATAACCCATAGTAACAACCTTTTCCCCCTTTACATAGCTCCATATTTATAATTTTCCCTAGTGCACTTCTTAAATTCTTGATTCCACTCTTTTTCTTGCTTTTTCCTTGCATGCGCTCAAAGCTCTTTTGCTTTCTCCATTGCTCGTCCAGTTGTGCATGATGTTTTTTGTTGTTTTCATTGATGTTACACTTTACAGTTAGCTTCCCCCTCGTTTAACTGTTTTTCGCCACTTCAAGTCTTTCGCAGAAAAACTGCGCTTTCGGCAAAACTTTAGCATTTCCACGAAACAAACAGTTCTCAAAACGGAGGGCCCAACACCCTCCCTCAACGCTTCAACATATGGAAACATATTTGGCATATTGATGGACTTCCTAAAATCAACATTTCATGCTGGATTATGGTCCATGGGAAGTTATTGACTATGGAGAAATTACAAAAAGGGGGAATTCAAGGCCCATCTTGGTGTACCTTGTTCCTATCTAAAGGAAAATAATTTTCCACTTCTTCTTCTATTGCTCCTTCTCAAAACAAACCTGGCATGCAACTTTTTTAGGGATTGGCGACATAATGAAACGTCTTGACTCTAGGACATGTTCTCTCATTGGAACAATTGCTATAGGGGGTCTTTCAAAAACAAAACTATTTTGGAAAGAATATGGTTCGCTCTTCCTAGATTCATATGTTGGAAAATCTAGTTGGCTTGCAACAAGGCTATCTTCCATTAAGAATTGACCAATCCCAAAGTAGTAGTGGCAAATGAAAAAGGCCTTCTCGCATAATACATTAACTCAAGGGGAAGTAAGAATCAAGATCTCCAATGGCTCGATTGTGATGAGAGAGCTTGGCTTTTGCAATTTTTGCTTGCGTCTCATAATTCAAGACCAATCTCCTGTAATCTCATTTATCACTCATCATGGCAGCTTAGGTTTAGTGAGCAACAATTTCATAAATGGAAAAGTCATTAGAAAAATTTCATTCTCTTCGTTGATCGAGCGTCAAAAGGAAACCCGGGGGTAGTATGAATGGGGGGGATTATTCTTGATCTCTAGGGATATCTATATGTAAGTTTTAAACCTGCGAAGTAAAGCAATGCATATAGATTCTTACATGAAAACATAAATTAATCAATGGCTCATTCACATAGTACACATAGATTTATATCGGAAACCCTCAATCAGGAAAACCTTTCTTATATTCATTATATCGAATTTCACCATTCACCATACAATATATATACAATGTTTTTAGGTATTCCGTAGATACCAAAACCCTAATCCCTTAATTCGGGATTAATTTACAAAACTGTTAAAAATAGCAAAAACCGCCCATTGTTACTCTACACCAGGAGAACTTTTCTGTGCTCACAGACTTTGTCAATGAATCTGCAACATTCTTCAAAGTGTCAACCTTTTCTAGCAACACCTTCTTTTCCTCAACCATGTCTCTCACAAAGTGATACTGAACATCAATATGTTTTGTCTTCAAATGATAAGATGGGTTCTTTTCCAGGAAGATTGCACTCTGACTGTCACAATCTAATCTCACTGCTTGTTGTACCAACCATATACCTGAACACAGTCTTTGTAACCATATTGCTTCCTTGCTTGCATGAGTGGCTGCCATGTATTCAACTTATGTAGTTGAGAGTGCCACTACAGCCTGTCTTTTGCTCATCCAACTGATTGCTCCTCCAAATAGGTTAAACACATACCCACTTGTAGATCTTCTGCGATCCAGATCTCCAGCCCAGTCTGCATCAACAAAACCATGTATGTCCACCACTCTGTCCAATCCTAGTCTTCCTTGGTAGCACAATCCATAACTGGTAATGCCACGAAGGTACCTAAAGACCCTCTTTACTATTGTCCAATGCTCCTTCCCTGGTTTTGACATATACCTGCTCAAAACTCCCACTGCATGTGCAATGTCCGGTCTAGTACAGACCATTGCATACATCAAACTGCCAACTGCACTGGCATACAGAACATGGGACATGTCGTCTTCTTCTTCCTGTGTCTTGGGACACTGATCTGTAGATAATTTTACACCTATAGGAATAGGAACCTTGACCGGTTTACTTCCATGCATATTAAACCTTTGCAATATCGTCTCAACATATTTTCTCTGATTCAACCAAAGTTTCATGTTTGCACGATCTCTTTTAATCTCCATTCTTAGAATGAAGTTAGCAACACCGAGATCTTTTGTGTCAAATTTGGAGGATAGTTCTGATTTCACCTCCTTGATAACATCCATGTTATTTCCTACCAACAACATGTCATCAACATAAAACACTACATAAATGAAGTGATTACCAACCTTCTTGGAATAAACACAGTGATCATCCCTGCTTCTTACAAATCCCAATCCAAGGATGTATGTGTCAGACTTTTGGTACCACATCCTAGGTGATTGCTTCAGACCATATAGTGACTTCTTTAGCTTACGGACCAGCTCTTTCTTTCCCTTCACTACAAAGCCTTATGGCTGCTTCATGTAGATTTCTTCTTCCAGATCCCCATGTAGGAATGTTGTCTTCACATCCATCTGTTCCACTTCAAGATCAAAAGCAACAACAATAGATAAAAGAAATCTAATAGAAGTTAACTTAGCAACAGGAGAAAAAATATCACCAAAGTCAATTCCCTCTACCTGGGAATAACCTTTTGCTAGTAACCGAGCTTTGTATTTCTCCACTTTACCTTGTGCATTAAACTTCTTCTTAAACAACCATTTGCTACCAACAGATTTTCTTCTAGCTGGCAAGTCAACTATATCCCATGCCTCATTCTTATCCAAGGCATCCATTTCTTCAACCATGGCCTTCTTCCAAAGTTTACTATCCTCTGAATTCACTGCTTCCCTGACAGTTTTGGGATCATCATCAGTAATAGATAAAGCAAAATTGGAACGGAAATCAGGTGGACTATACCTTTCTAGTTGCCTTTTATCTCTCATTGATCTCCTCAATACTAGGGTATGAGGTTCTTCTTCTTCTTCTTCTGCTTCCTCTTCTTCAGATGATTCAGATTTTGCATCATCCAACTCAAGCTCTATTTTCTCAGGTTCATCTTGCGTTGGTAGAAATTCTTGTTTGGACACATCTTTTACCTCTCTGAAAACAACATCTCGACTGTAAACAGTCTTCTTGGTTTCTGGGTTCCAAAGCTTATAACCTTTCACACCATCTTTATAACGAATAAAGATACACTTTTCAGCCTTTGGAACATGTACATAAGCATCACAACCAAACACTCTAAGATGTTGAAGAGAGGGTTTCTTTCCAGACCATACCTCATGTGGAGTTTTATCATCCAACGCTGATGAAGGTGATCGATTGACCAGGTAACATGTTGTGCCCACTGCCTTTGCCCATAATTCTTGTCCTAACCCGACACCATTGAGCATGCTCCTTGCTTTTTCCATCAGTTCCCTGTTCATCCTTTCTGCAACTCCATTCTGCTGAGGAGTGTATGGAGTAGTCTTCTGCTTTGCTATACCACACTTCTTACAGAATTCTTCGAATTCATTTCCGCAGAATTCTCCACCATTATCTGTTCTCAATACCTTTATTTTCTTCTCCGTCTGATTTTATACCAGAGCCTTAAACTCTTTAAATTTATCAAATACCTTAGATTTCTTTCTAGGAAAATAAATCCATGTGTTCCTTAAAAAATCATCTATGAATGAAACATAATACACAGATTTACCTAGGGATGGAACAAGAACAAGTCCAAACACATCATTGTGTATCAACTCTAAGATCCCCTTTGCTCTTGTAGCACTAGATGGGAATCTTACTTGATTCTGTTTACCATATATGCAATGTTCACAGAAATCAAAATCCAGAGTGTAATTATACATACCTTCAACCATACCTTTACCGTGTAGTGTTCGAAGGCCCTTTTCTCCAATATGCCCCAGTCTTTGATGCCACAACATGGTCTTCTTTTATGGGACAATATTGGTCTTGTCTTCTTTATTTCTCTGTTCAGGGACAACATAACTGTTACACCCATTAGTATAAGTGCTTCCCAACAACTTGTACAAAGTTCCACACCGAACTCCCCTCATCAATACCATTGCTCCTCGTACCATCTTGCAAGTGTTCTTTCCAAATACAGTGTCCACTCCTGCATCATCCATCTTGCTTATAGATATTAGGCTCCTGGCTAGTTTTGGAATGTGCAGAACCCCAGGGAGAGTTCTAATCCTTCCATCTTTTAGCAGCAACTTAACCCTTCCACGTCCCAAGATTTTTGTTGTCGAGTCATCTCCTAGGAATACATCACCACCATCGTATTTTTCATATTCAGAGAACCAATCCCTGTGAGGAGTCATATGGTATGACGCACCTGAATCGATCAACCATACATCACAGTCTGCATGTGTACTTGTAGATGCCAGGTAAACATCACCTCCTTCTTCAGTGAAGGTTTTCGCCTCTGTGGAAGAGGTACTATCAGATCCCTTTGGTTTATCAACCTTCTTAGACTTGCAATCTTTCTTATAATGCCCTGTTTTACCACACTTCCAACATTTCCTCAAAGATTTTCCTGGAGACTTAGATCTACCTGTAGATTTAGATCTCC
>ML787285.1:124235-188167 GCA_009831015.1 Picea engelmannii | reverse complement strand
TAAGAAGAAAAATTAAAGTTATAGTCTTCCAATCAAAACAAAACTTTTCTAAAATTGTTGAAAAAATTATATTAAAATATAGACAATATTTTCCAAGCGATTGAATTAATACACGTTTTCTTTCTTTTCCAATTTAGGGGTTCTTGTTATCAAGAATTCTTGTGAGTAGGAATCCTTGCCAAAGGCTAAAAGCGTTGTAATTGAAACTATATATTTCTATCATCTTTGATAATAAATTAAAGGACTCGATCTTGTTGAAGAAATATGGTCAAGTGAATGTAAGATTGCATTTTTCTGCATTTCTATGAGTTATACAAATTTGTCATTCATGTATCTATGTGAAACTATTTTTACAATTTAGTCAAATTCTTCAATTTGATCATACACAGATACGACAATAATTTTGTTGTAATTTTCTGAATAACTATTTATTTAGAAGATGACTATATCTATATTTGTGCTTGATGTATTATTGAATGAGAGAACTATTTCCTTTCATTCAATGATAAATTATATGATCTTGTGTTTGATATCGAACAAGTCTACTCCTAGCTATCTAGGATGTATTGATTAGATATAGGATTGCATTTGCATAATCAAATAGGACTACATTTAGGATTTAGGAAAGATTTAACAAAAGTCTCCTTTTAGGGAGCAATCTCTGGTGGAAACCGGGCCCACATACCGATGGATATCACCACACCAAACTAGTATAGACCTAATTGGGGCCTTGATTAGGTGATAATCCCCTGTTGTAGGAGGAATTTGTATGCCTGACAACAACACTCTAACTAGGTGATATACTATTCTCATCGATCGAGACTAAATCCACACTAGGTAACAAAAGTTATATTGCAATCAACAAACCCTATGTCAATTGTGAAAGGGTATGCTAAGCAAATCTAGAAGATCAATTACATTCACATAAAACCAGAGTTGTGGCAACATTCA
Organism: Picea engelmannii; assembly: GCA_009831015.1. Classification (NCBI taxonomy): domain Eukaryota; kingdom Viridiplantae; phylum Streptophyta; class Pinopsida; order Pinales; family Pinaceae; genus Picea; species Picea engelmannii. Next base: position 187,216 of record ML787285.1, on the reverse strand, counting down.
ATTGTTGTTATAATTAAAACAGGAAAACTCTAGGACTTGCTAACCATCATTGAGGTTTGGAGCACCTTAATTGAATAACAAGTCAAAGTATTGCATTAATCTCTTAGTTTTGTAGGCACACTGATGTGAGTAAAGCATTCAAGCATGCAAATAATAATAAATATTATGGACTAGATTTCAATACGTATAGTAAATAAGACCCTCATGTGGATCAAAGGATAATCAATCTCAAGGTGACCCATTGTCAAAATTCAGTGGAGTGGGTTGTTTTCATGGTCTGCAACTAGTTTTGCGTTCCTTGTTAAGCATGCACGAACAAACTTTGAGATCAAAATCAACTCAATATCCAATATAACAATAAGTTCACAATAAACTCCATAAAAATAATGAAATCAAAGCATCTAAGAATATAAAAATTCAAAGCACCCCAATAATAAGATTTTGGGTAATTCAAGCACGACACACTTGAGCAAAGAAAGGGACAAAAAAAAACAAAGTCCTTGAGATATGGGTCTTATGGAGTAGAAAAGTTAAAGTTATGGTCTTGGGGTTGTTTTAGGGAGATCTTGAATTATGTAATTTGGAGCCCTAAACTTTCAAAGCCTATTTTGGACCTCAAACGACATATTTTAATGTTTGAAACAATGAGAAAACAAAGAAGTTGGTTTTCCATGTTTTGGAGCTCATCAAGAGCTTTCTAACTATTTATCATATACTTAAAATATAATGTTTGTACGAGAATGTTATTATCTTGGCCCACTAGCCATTGCTTTATCCACCATAGTACCACGTGGAGGCCATACTAGCTTCTGTTACTCACACACATGGAGTTGGAAATGCATGGTTTTCCAATAATATTTTAGAGGATCCAAAACCTTGACCTCGATCAAAAGGAGGGGGTCCAAAATCTTAATCCAAACGACTGAGAGCCGGTTACAACCTTAGTTGGTTTAGTTCCTATTGCAATAGTTTCTCCAAAATGAGTTAGTTTTCTCTCTATATGCATTGTACTTTTGCAAGACTAATAAGAGAAAGATATGATCTTTAATTAATCATCGAAGATTTTCCAAAATGTGTATTCTTTCAGGTAAACTATGTGTCCACGTTGTTCTATGGAGTGTTTTTATAGCCGCATACATGTTCTTAGTTCTTAGTTAGTTTAAAGAATACAATGAAGTGTTTTTAATATAGTTAAAGATCATACATAGGTAAATCATAGTGTAGCATAGTATAACCTCTTTGTATTTGTAGTAACAATATCAAGATCCATTATGATGAACTATCCATTCGAATATTGTAACATCCTGCTCTTGCGCACACCTGATTGGACTTATTTTTTTAGGACACTTGCGTGCAAGTGATCCGGTTCATGATATGATTGTCTGTCTTGATTATGATTATGAGATGTTGAGGATCTAATGATGTGTTATCTTGTTATATTTATATTGACATGTGTTATTGAGTGGTTTTCCTGAGTGTGCAGGACACTGGATGTTTGAGAATGTCGATGGCATCGATGGATCTCCTTGGACTCTGGATCGAGTCAAGGAGTGGGTTGTTATGGTTTGAATGTTTTTGATATTACATATGTGACATATGACTAGACATTATGATGTTGATTGTTTATCGCGAACATGTTTCATTGATGGATTTAGGCTGACGATAGCTTGTTAACCAGACTCACATTAGGAGTAAAGGGGTCACGCAGGACAACCAGAGATATTGAGGGAGAGGTGTGGTAGCAACCCTTCCACAGCCTACTAGCACTCCCGTCGTGGCCCGAATTGTACGTTAATGATTACCTAGTTCAAGAGATCCACGATGTCGTAAGGGCAGACTGTGACAGTCCCTCACGATGATTCTAAGGGGTGCGCAATAAGGCAGGGAACTTATTCCTTAGAGGCCCTTAGTCTCCCACAAGGTCACCTGACGTAGTACTGACTCCAGGGGTTTGACGTCTACCAAAATCAGTGAAAAGGCGAGTGGCACCCTTGGAGCATGTAGTGTGTCTTGAAGGGAACATTGCGCAAATAAAATAGGAATGCAAGCGAATGGCACCCTTGGAGCACGTAGTGCGTCTTGAAGGGCACGTACCGATTTTAACTCTGGTAAGTTAATAAACCTAGTACCTAGAAAACTATGCCTCCTTAGGACCTGGTCGGCCTTAAAATGAATGATGGTATGAGTAAAGTTTAATAACAATTTTTTCCGTTGAGAACTGTTGCCAAGCCTAGTGAATTTAAAACCCAGGTCTAAGTAGAACATGTGAACAAAAAAAAAAACTAAATGGACATGTAACAAGAAGGGGGTAAAGAAAATTCAAACATTAATAATTAAAGTAAAATTTTAATGAAGGATTAATTTATTAAAAGGGTAAATTGTTGTTTATATCTATTCTTGCTAAATCCGAACTTAGAAGAAAAGGGGAAACTTAAGGAAAAGGGGAATGTCTAACATAGTAGGGAATCTAGTCTTTAGAATCTTCTAATTGTGAACTCAACTAGGTTTTAAGAAAGACGTCAGTCATTTAAGAAATGTAAGGGAATAAAGGGACACCGAGGACTGTTTTTAGGAACACTTTTAGGTGGGTGAGGGAAATAGGCAAATTTAATTAATTAATAAATTGATTTTTTGGTGCAACTAAGGGATCGGGTGACATGTGTACGGGGGAGGTTTATCCTAATTAAATTTAATAAAAAGAATCTAATGAGGGTTTGGGAAACTAATCACTAAGAAAATTCTATAAAAAGGATTGTGGAGGAGGAGTATGGATCACGTCTGATATGCGTAAGGTTATGTTGTGGGATTTCAATCTTGACTGAATTTTTCTCGTGGGAGTTGGGATACCCAGCTCGAATAATGAGTGGTAGCTCGACCTTGTGAGGTGAGCTAGGAGCTAGCTTATTCTCTGGTAGTGTGCGTGGCCCCTTTGCGGCTTAGGGGGCTCAGGGGAAAGAAGAGTACCCCTGGCATTGGCTGGGAGGTATCGGTGAGGTCTCAGCGATTAGCAAGTTGGAGCTGGACGAAGCGCGAGTACGGGACAACTACCTTGGATTCTGTGCCTTCGGTTAAGAGGCTGTGGTTAATTTAAAGTTTGCTTAATTTTTATTCACTATCGTTGCATATGCGTATTCTCCGTGCTCGGATGTTCACCTCTTGTCCGCTCCATTTATGTTTCTGCGCCTTCTTGGTTCATCAGTAATTAGATGCGATTGGGTGCATTGGCTCCTTGCGTTTGTTTTGAAATTATGGTATGATTGCTTTTGCTGTTGTTCTTTAAGTACTGTTGAGTATGAACTGTGTGTAGAAATTTGTTTTTCAGACAAGCTTAAGTTTCCGGTACAATGCATGCTATCAAAAGAAAAAAGAAAAACAATTGTTCCAGCGAAAACCATGCCTAGATATGATAAACTCCTTATGGATCCCATCTCTAAATTTTGTTTAGATTTTATCCATTCTTATTTGCTCCCCAGTGTTATGCATTCTTGGCGAGTCGATAAGCGTAGAGAGATTCCTTTATTCTCTTTTAATCTAAGGTGACAATGCTCAATCTTTAGATCTCCGTAGAAGTTTTGTTTCAATGCTTCAAGTGAAGAACTGTAGGCCAACTGATTTTGTAACCTCTTGAATGACAAGTTGTGTTTCCTCAAGGGAAAGGAAGGTGTTGTCCAACTCAATTATCGCTCTACTCTGCTCGCGCTGGAAGGTAAATGTTGTACAACAAGTCGATCTCTTGCATGTTGGAGGGGTTGCTTAATCTATACTCTTATCTTTTTAAACCAAATATTCCCCGGGTTTAATTTTTCCTGCGATTGCACGCAATTACCGATCAACTCCTGAGTGCGCCATCTGTTTTTAGTTAGATAATTTTGTTGCCAAAACACTTTGTTGGGTTAGTCGAATTTGTGTAATTAAACCTAGAAGGGGCTCTCTTGTTAGCTACCTCACCAGTCACTCACACACAAACCAAAAAAACGTTTTTCACTTATTCTTCAGATTCCGACTACCTACCCACCGACGCTTGAGTTCATACCAGAAGACTTCAATCGACTGTTTTTGTCCTCGAATTTTAAAAATATCATACATGCCTACTGAGATACTGGTTTTCACCATTTTAGGGCGTTATCAAGTTTTAGATCTCGTAGACAGATGCTTCTCTTCTTCTTTTGGTTCGAATGCAGACTGAGATTTTTCCCAGAGCACCCTACGCATTCTATGTTTTAGCTCGCCTCAGATTTTCACGTGCTCTCTGCGTAGATTGTTACTGCCTCTACGCATTTTTGGGACCGTCAGCAGCGAATTTCCCTTGCATCGACTACCCTCCTTACTCAACAGTTAGACCGTTTGCTACCTCTCCCTTCTGACTGGCTCTTTTGTTTGACAGTTGCTTACCTAGCTCATTTTTAGGATGCCCTCAACAAGCAGGGGGTTGAAATATAACCCCATTCCCCCTAAGATAATGTATGGTACAATATCTTGATGTGACTCAGGACTATCTTGAATGTTAATTCTGTTAATTTCTAAATCCATTGCCAGTATAGAACTGGAATTATGGAATCCGATGTTTTACTTTCCACTCAGAACCGATTGCAGTTAATTGCCCCTTTTAATTCTAAATCCTTCCGGTTATCGAAAATTGATTTACCATGCTAGATGTTCTACCAAGAATTGCGCGAAGTGATATTTATTATATTTATACTTTAAGTGTTCTCTACAGATAGACGAAAGATGAATTTAGTTTAATATAACTGAATTACTATTAACATAATTTGGCATTTATAATGTTATTTGTCATAGGATGGATGGTGCACCCATTACGTTCCTTATGAGTTAATGAAATCATTGCTACTATAGTGTTAGAGTACTTGGGAATGAAAATTCTATTAAATAGAGAAATCATTGTTTATTAAATTCTATTTATATTTTCTCACTAGACTGCGTTTGTTGTAGTTGCCTCTCCATAGAGTACTCGGGAATGAAAATTATATTAAATAAATAAATCATTGTTTATTAACTTCTATTTATATTTTCTCACTAGACTGCGTTTTGTTTAACTATTTTATTGACTTAATTATGTTGTTTGCCAATTAGATTGTTTATCATTATTTCACATACATTGAATTTAATAATTCAATTATAACCCCCCTCCTTGGTTGTGACAATTATCTTAAAACCTTTCCCCTACAATTAATTGAACTCTGGTACCTTGGAAACCATAACTAAAAGTTTTTTGAGTGGATATAATTTTGAAGTAGTTAATGGGTTTAAGTGACATGCAATGGGCCCCAGGGGTGTAGATCTTTCGATGATGGGGTGCACTACTAAGGAGCTCTGTCATGGGTGCTTTCTTGCGTCGTTCAGTTTATTTCTAGCGCGCAAAAATTTAATTGACGAATGATAGTTTTAGATGTTAGATGAGTTAATTAAATTATTGGTTATATGAAAGTCGGTCTTTGTTCAGTTATCTCTTGCGTGACTTGAAGGGTCACTAGAATGATTGGTTGTTGAATATTTATTTGTGCGTAATGCAAAATGTTTGAATCGAATGATTGATAATTCTCGCTCGCCTTGAAGGTTCATGTTATATGTGTCAGTTTTTTATGTTGTTTGCATTTGGTTGATCTGATGTTGTCTTTTAGCTTAGTAGGCGTGGTCTTGCTTGTGTTGGGCAGGATGTAGACACCTCCTTGTTCCTCAGAACAATCGCTAGCCTTGAGACCTTAAATGGTCAAAATCAATGGGAACCTGGGCTTGAGCGTTGCTTATGTGTCCTGGAGGTCCTAACCTTGCAAGGTAGGACATATGGGTAGTCATTTTTATTCTTCGCCCAATTGAATGTTCGTTTGTTGCTTAAGCTGCATGATGTGCTAGTATGCTAGGTTGTTGTGTTTGTATGTTGCATGATTTGTGTGCGTTGTGTTCGTCGTCGAGTTGCGTTGCTTGATTGTATTATTGACATTACTTGCCTCGCGTTCAAAATAATTTTATTTATTTTTACCTGTTATGCTTTGCACGTTGTCATAACGACGGGGTTCGTTACAAATATCTAAGGTACTTAACGGATTAGATGCTCAACCCTTGTGAAAGAACCCATCTTAGAGCCCCAAAGAGTGCACTTATAAAACATTTAGATGGAACCCACCCCCTTTCTTGTTTGGATACCACAAGTGACATAGGGTTGCTGAAGTTTACACGATATTGGGGACTAGTGTAACATTTCAAAAAGCTACTACAATGCTTGTCAAGGAAAATAATAGGAATGAAGCTCAAACCCTTGACCTTCTTTCTCATGTACTCAAAATCAATCTATTTGTTGGAAAAATACCACATAAGGTATTGCTGTTGAGTCCTCTCGCATTCATTACTTCATCCATTATGATTTCAAGTGTTGAAATGTAATAGAATGTGATACCTATATTTGTCTCACATTTGATCAAACATTTTTTTTGGTGGTTGCTTCTGGTTAATGATGTGAGTGATACCTTCCCTAATATGAGAATTTGTTGCATGTAAATGAACACATTTCGCAGTAGACCAAGTATCATTCAACGAAGTGATTGTGAGTGGGTTATACAACATAAATGACAAAACTTTATCTAAAGATCCACCTAGAGCTTTCCAACTATGTATCATATACCTAAAACATAGTTTGTATGGGAATGCTAATCGTTTAACTTGTTGGCCATTGCTTTATCCATTGTAATACCATGTGGAGGCCACACCTATTTCGTTACTCATAGATGTGGAGTTAGTGATACATGGATTTCCAAGAATATTTTAGATGAATCAAAACCCTAACCCTAATTAGAAGGAGGGGGTCCAAAATCCCAATCTTAATGGTTGAGAGTGGGTTATAACCCTAGTTGCAATGAAAGAAAGGGGTCTCACTCCTATTGCAACTATTTCTCCATGGTAAATTAGTTTTATTTATATTTGCATTGTAATTTATGAGACTAGTAAGAGCAAGACACGATCTTTCATTTCTCATTAGGGATTTTTCAAAATTAGTTTCTCTAGGGTAAATTGTGAGTCCACATTGTTTCAAGGTTTTCTTTTACTACTCTAGGTTTTTTATTATTTCTCAACTAGTTTAAAGAATTGACATGAAGTGCTTTTAAAACTGTTAAAGACCATACATAAGTAAATCACTATGTATTGAAGTATAACCTTTCCATATTTGCGACAGTAATATTAATATCTATTGTGATAAGTTGTCCATTGGAACATCCAAGGTAGTTGATGGATCGAATGCTCAACCCTTGTTAAAGAACCCATCTTAGAGCCTGAAAGAATGGACTTGTAGGACATTTGGAAGGAGCCCACCCTCCCATTTTTCTTTGGATGCAATGGGTACCCTAGGGTTGCCCACGATTACATGATACGAGAGACCAATCTAGTTTTTCAAAAACTACTATGATGCGCTTCGAGTAATAGGGAATGAAGCTCAAACCCTTGACCTTTTCATTCATGTGCTCAAAATCAATCTCTTCGTTGGAAACACCACATAAGGTGTTGTTGTTGAGTCCCTCTCACATTCATTCCTTCATTCAATCCAATTTCAAGCACTTAAATATAATAGAATGTGATACCTATCTTTATCTCATATTTGATCATTTTCCATTTTTTGGGTGGATGATGCGAGAGACACTATCCTTAATAACAAAAATTGTTGCATGCAAGGAAATGCGTTTCACAATAGACAAAATATCATTTAACAAAGTCGCCGCAAGTGGATTATAAAGAACACAATATTCTATTAAGACCCATTTAGACTAATTTGAGAGAGGACCAACTTCAGGATATCAAATACCTTCCCTCCCACACACAAGGGCTCTACACCTACTGGGATTTAAACCTTAACCATTCTCATGGTGAAACCTTGTCCTAACCATGATCCAACACATTCACATAACACTTACCAATGAGCATGACCATATGATTCTAGATGCTTTGCATGAGATATCCCTTTAAAAACAAATCAATACGAAAACTAGAACTTGTAAATGCAATAACATTACCTCATAAAGGAAATAACATTACCTCACTTCTACGTGGAGAACAAGGGCAACGAGGTTGCTCATACTACGTCCTAAGAATTTGTGTCGGAGGCAGTATGAGCAGCCTTAGTTAACGTAAAGGCTGCGTATTACACCCCACAGCCTGAGTACTACACCCCACTACTGGAAACTTCTAAATAAGTGAAGGCTGCAATAACACTATAAAGTTATCAACGAATGAAATGTAAGAAAATTCAGTTTTTTTACATATTAAAAAATAAAATTTTAAGTTTCTTATGTTACACATTAAGTTTTTTACAAAATTTTTAAAGTCAAACCAAATTAATAGAGCAGTCAAAGCTAAAGCTAACTCATTGCTATATATACTGCTGGAGCTCATTGCTATATATACTGCTGGAAGCAGTACAATAAGAACATGAGAAGAAAAATAACATCATGCCCACTTCCATGGTAGAATAAGAGCTTAGCAAAGGCAATAACATCCCGTGTTTTTATGGATCAATTTTCTTTTAATGTACACTAATGAAACAAATTATTTGTTAAACCCTAAAGTTTGTTTGTTGTGTGAAGTAATTATTTTTATGACATAGCTGTAGGACACAGCAAGGAACATCTAGGCGAGAGATTATTTTACAAGTGGTGTCAGTTGTATAAATATCAGCAAATCGATTCTTTCCATTCTCTCGGCTGCGCCGCTGAAATACAAAACTCGAACCAACAAAATGGGAAAGAAGCAGAAGCTATTCGATGGCCAAAGTCCCATTCCTATTACTGATGAAGCAGCGCCTGAACTCCTTTCTCACAAGAAGAAGAAGAAGAAGCAGGTCGAGGCCTCGGCTTCTCCCGAGCAACCAGAAAATCCCGTCTCTGTCGACACACAACAAGTGAAAGAGAAGAAGAAAAAGAAGAAGAAGAAGAATAAAGAGGAAGAGGAGATCATCGATGGCAGCAACGCAGAGGAGGTTGCGAATGGAATCGAAAACAAAGGGGTTGAGAATGGAATCGAAAACAAGGATAAGAAGGAAAAGAAAAAGGAGCAGAAACAGAGTAAGGATAGTGAAGTGAGCGTTTCTGGGAAAGGAAGTGAAGATGCAAAGTACAGAACGTTGCAGTCGTTCGAGGAGGCCGGGCTTCCAGAGAATGTGTTACAGTGCTGTAAAAACTTTAAAAAACCATCACCCATTCAGGCACATGCCTGGCCCTTCCTTCTCGATGGCAGAGACTTCATTGGCATAGCGGCCACTGGATCAGGTACACCCCTCTTTACCCTCTGTTTTTTTGTTTGTTTTTGTTTTAGGTTTCAAATCTCTGTGAAATTTTATTTTCTTGCGGGACAAAGTTGGTTCTACTTTCATCCCATATCTGCTGTTCTTTTATTTTCTTTCAGTATATGTTTATTAGCATTTTCCCCGTGCCTTTTTAATCCAGTTATTTTTTTGAGCTGGCGAAGTGCAGGGCCAAATAATGTAACTCCGTGCTTATCAGTCACCCATGTTCTCACTGTGGTTTGGGATGTCCGCACCGCATGCTTATGAATTTTCCATCAATCCAGTCTATCTGCTTAGGTTTTTGCTCATAACAGTCTCTGTGACCCTGGGCACTCTCTTGATCCCCTTGCCCAAAAGGATGGGGCGAATGTTATTACTTCAGGGCCTGCGGTTAGTCGAACCCGAGAAGGCAGGCCTTGTCGATACAGGTAGGTGGGTGTATGGGCAGACTAAATTCTTGTAATGCCTGTTCTGAGTTACTCTCCATAGGTCCCTTCCGTGTTTGCATAGTTGACAACAGGTAGGTGGGTGTATGGGAAGACTAAATTCTTGTAATGCCTGTTCTGAGTTACTCTCCATAGGTCGCTTCCGTGTTTGCATAGTTGGCAACAGGTAGGTGGGTGTATGGGAAGACTAAATTCTTGTAATGCCTGTTCTGAGTTACTCTCCATAGGTCCCTTCCGTGTTTGCATAGTTGGCAACTGTGTAGAACAATCCACAACTTGCCAGCATTAAATCAAAGAAATCATTGAGAAGTTAGAACTGGTTAAGGTATTCGCATATCAGAATATAAGTGAAGTTTAATCTAAATTAGCTGAACTAGAGTCGAATATGTATGAGATATCATACCTGACAGGCATTAGGAATTCCCCAGGGGTGTGTGTTTGTATGGCCATTCGAAACTTACTAAGATTCATGCTAGACTCCCTTTTTAATCTTGACCTTAACTAGGATTTCTTCATGATAGGCATGCAACAGTGCAAGGGAGATATTAAAAAATCTTTAGCACTGGGAACCTTTTCATCCCTATCAGGGTTGATGAGGGTTCTACAAGCTAGCATCTTTATGCCTCATGTGCTTTGCCTATAAAGAGGCCTTGCTATTTAGGGTTAAATGTCTCATCAGGGCTTATGCAGTTTGCCTACAAAGAGGTGTTACTGCCATCAAGTACGCTATCATAACACACATACATAATGAAATCAATTGGACAAACATATATGTATTTGGTTTACAACTGGTTCTTTGCTCATCCTTTTGTTACTGCAACGAGCAATATTCCAGAATATCTCTTTAAATATATAACACATGATTAGGCATGGCACATGCATTTATCATACAACATCATCAAATTCTACCATATGCGACTTCATTAAGCCAAAAGCCCTTTAAAATCTACCTGGAAGCAGTAAAACTGAATTCTAGAATTACTATCAACATGGAATTAGTGTTATGCATCTTTAACGTTAACGTAAGACTGTCTACATTTATAGGAAAAAGTGGATTTATGTAAGAAAATTAGGTTTCCTTAAGTGCAAAAGTATAATGCATAAGAATCTTGGATAGGGCTGACCTTAATACGACAGTGCAAATTACATTTGGTGACCTACTTGGCATACTAGGTCAACCTAGAAGGCATAGTTCACAACTATTAGTACCCCAGGGCCTAAAAGTAGGCATTATTTTCACATCATTTCACCACAGCCTTTTCTCTTATCTATTGAACACCATTTTCTTTTACCCCCGATTTAAAGAGAATTGGCATAATTGATAATGCTTTCAACCTATGACTCTAAACAACCTTAACCCCATGGTTTTGTGTTTGCTTGATCTTCTAGTACTTTGAAGATTTTGAAGGTTTATCCAAGTATCTTTCTAGTTGAAGTGCTTGGATTTTGGGTACATAAATAATTTTGTAATAATGTTTTAATCGGCTGTTGACCTACGAAATGTGCATATGTTTATAATATAGTATCAGATTTGATGGCAATTATTTGAATTTTTCAGGGAAAACAATAGCATTTGGTGTGCCAGCATTGATACACATATTGAGAAAGGAGAATAGACAGACAATGAAAAAGTCTTTGCCATATTGTCTTGTTCTTTCACCTACAAGAGAGCTTGCTCAACAAGTAAGTAACTCTTGCTTTATTCACATAATAAGAAATGCTAAAACTTCTAATGTTTACTCGTGGATGTTCTATCTTGCATCAACCCTTTTATTATAAGCATTTTTTTTTGTCAGCAAACTAGTCTATTTCTATTTATTAGAGTAAGAAAATATATACAAAATCCACTAGACTATTGGCCTGCCACTGGGGAAACCAGACCACAGCAGCGCAATAGGCTTTCTATCCATATTGTTTGAGCTAGGTTTTGAAATAAAACAAATTTGCATAACTATAGAAGTGTTCTGGAAGTCTAACTATCATTATACAGTCATCCAGAATGCTATAGTAAAAGCTATCTAAAGGACTCAAAATGTTGATCATTCAAGGAATTATTTTGGAGAGAGGCCACACCAACCCTCGCATGGTGTTCCTAGTGCCGAGGCCTCGAGTCACCGACCTGATGGGCTTCCTCATTTTGGTTTGGAGCATCGAGTCGAGCTCTGATATCCTGAAGTTGGTGACACACCTCGACCAACTGTTGAGTCGTCAAATTGTCATCCTTTTCACCATTCAAAACATTTATTTCTAACCATTTTACCTTATCCCGTCACCCATTCATTATCTGTTTTGATGTGTTTCTTCGTGAATATACCACAATAAGCTTACGAGTAATAAAGTAGTTAATTATCGTTATTTTCCTTTATTTTTTGATGAATTAGAAAGAATTATTGTTGGTTTTACTAAAGATGGTTTGCCTAGCTTGGTTCCTGTAGCTTCTATGCAGTTCTCCGAGGTTGGCATATTTATGCATCTCCAAGGAAGATTCCAAAACATAGGTTTCATTCCTAGGGGTGATGACATGGATCTACGTTGCTTAATTCATGTTAAAATTAATGCAGCTACAAGAGCCATTCTCCTGGAGGATGGCAAAGACCCTAGTTGAGATCTAGGGCCCCCAATGCACTTTTGGGGTTCTTGGTCTGGGACCAAGCAGTTAGAGCCATGGCAAAAGACCTTAGTGAGGGCCCCCAGTGTATTGCTGGGGTTCTTAGTCAAGGACCAAGCAGTTTGATGATATAAGTTCCTAGATGTGTTCTAGGGCCTCTAGATGTGTTCCAGGGAATCCTTGCTTGGTGCTTGGATTGATCCTTGGTTGTGTACCTCGGTGGATAAGACCCTAGTTGTGATCTAGGGCCCCCAATTGCGTTTTGGGTATCTTGGTTTGGGACCAGGCAGTTGTTGGTTAAGTACCAAGCCGAGATGATGTGTGATCTTCTCCTCTCCCGGGATGGTCCATGAGACACCTAGGAGCAGTTAAGAAGGACATGATCACATCATTGACCTTCCTCTTATGCTGGGATGATAAAAGCTTATAAGTTATGTCATGAGACCCTTGTGGACATTCTGCCATTAAAGAAGAACCTCCCCTGACCTTGTCTTATTACCTTTGCAATCCCTTGCTTGAGTTACGTCCTCCTTAATGTTTATGTGGTTTGGTTCTTTGCTAGCCGCCTTGACAATGTTCCCCTCTCCTTGACTTATTGACTATTCTAATTAACATTTACTATTTTATGATTAAAATATTAATTGTTTAATTTGTTTAATTTGTTAGGGTTTAATCTAACCCTAAAGTTAGGGCTATTTTTGCTAACCCTAACCTACCTACCAAACTATAAAAGGGAGAGACCTCTCTTCTCACTAGCTATACACACGCACTTTTCTTTCTAGCCAAGTCTCGGTCCGAGTTTTGGCTGTGGCTCTTATTGTTCTGGTTATTGAAGTGGTGCGACCCTCTTTAGGTCAGTTTTGTTGCGACTCCTTTGTTCTGGTCATTGAAGTGGTGCAGACCTCCTATTGTTCAATTTTTTTTGCTTGGGGTAGCCACCATGGCTTTACCTTTCCTGTCTTTTGCTGCCGCCAACCCCTAAGGGTATTTACCAGCCTGCCGTTGTCTTCTTGCTGGTACTGTCATCTGTATATGCTACCGCTGTATCCTTGCTCTTACCAATCTGTGTGCTGCACCTGTCTCCTTGCTATATGCTGCTGCTGTCTCATTGATGGTGCCACCTATATGCTGCCTTTATCCTTTTTATGGTGACCTGTGTATGCTGCCTCCCTTGAAACTCTTAATAGGGTTTATAGGGCAACCCTATAACTGCTATTACTTCTGACCATTGCTGTAGCAGTTTTGTTTTTGGACAGAATTTATTGAGGCTGTTAGTGGCCTCTTTTCAGCCACTAGGATGAATAGTGGTATCCTGTTTTAGCTCTTGTAATTGATGATTGGCATGCTGGTCAGTTTTCTGATTTTACCCTAAAGTTCTTCTTGGAAAAATTGTCCTAAGGATCACGATGAGATCTGTTCTGAAGGTTTGATCAGTGATCCCTTAAAAGCTTTTTTTGAGCATACAGAAAAGAGGATAACAACAACACATCAGGTAAATCTGTTCCTTGTTTGACTAAAGTAATATTGAGATCTATTGTATGATTTCTGTTATTAGTTTTACATCAGAATTTGTGAATATAATGCTGATCCAAAACTACAGTATCAAATAAAAGTAAAAATCATCTTTGTTCCTAGCTAGTCTATATTTTGCCCTTAAATTCTAACAATTCATACCCAAGCCGATTCCATTGGTCTCCAGCTCATGATTTACAATTCGAACAACTTGTGCCAGGCAGAATCGAGTAATGAACTTCGGGCGTGATTTCCGAAGAAACGAAGAAGAATCTGGAAAATCTGCGACATGGGTTTTGTCTAGAACATCCCTAATTAGGTGATTCGCGAGCAGTTTCTCCAAAAAGATCGTGGATTGGGAGATACGCGCAGTTCTTCGAAAGGGTCTTTTCTTGTTGCGGCCGTTGGCAAACTGTGTCCCAAACAAAGCAACCAGTCAACAAAAGAACCAACTCCAGCCTATTCTTAGACGGTTTATGATAGATGAATCCAATGTAATCTAATCTTGAGCTGTTCTTCAACCAAGATCCACTAAAAATACATCAAGACAATATTTTGTAAATCTGTCCATAGCTTAGACAGTCCAGATTTGGGGAAATTGGTTTCAATTCGCCCCTTGCTTCTTTGTATAAAATGTATGGGCAGATCAGAGGATATAGTCATAGAATCAGTCATAGATTGAGAGGGAGAGGCTGTAGTAGAGTAGTAGGGAGGTTGCCAAAGATTGCAGAGAGTAGTTAGGATTGCTAGACCATTCATCTCTCTGTAATAAAGAGATTGTTGATCGTTTGATCATTGGGGCTATTGGCTATGTATTGCTGAATATTTCTCTCTAGTGAAATTGTTGATTGCTAGTATTTACAGATCATGGGTGGATTGAATTACTTTTCCTTTCCTTTCCCCAATGTAGAATAGTTTAGTTGCTTTCCTTTCAATGCTTGAAGTTATGTGGTTGTACTTCCCGCCTTACTTTCATTTGCTTACAGTTGTGTGGTTTTGTGTGAAGAGAGTGAGTAGGTTTAGGCTCCTATCCCTTCCCTTTCCTTTTCCTTTGGTTTGGTGTGATTTACTTTCTGCACGAGCGATTTACTTTCCGCACGAGTGTCCTAAGATAGTTGTGTGTTTCCTGGTTTCATTTCCATTCCATAGGATAGGAAGACTATCGATGCCTTGACCTCTGCACATATAGTGTAGCATCTGTAAGTTTACAAACATCTTGGTTGACAATTTAATGTCAAATATTTAAGCAATTAAATCGACCGACACCAACTGCATCAAAATTTCCTCATGTTCATCTTTGTTGTCCAACATAATCTTGCCCACTAATGTCTTAATGTGCCAGTAAAGATCTGCAATTCTCAAGTATTTTGTTTCCAATGCTCTAGAATTGCCCAGGTTAGGAACCCAATTACCAATTTCTGCATCGATTTCCCAGTCATGGGCGGTGGCGCGCTCCTAACAGACGACAACCTCCACATTAGCAATCTCCTCATGGATACGAGGGAGAATTCACTCTTTGAATTTGTTGGCTGAATTCTGCGCCAACTACAACACTCTCGGACTAGAGGGTTCTAGACTAACATTGCTGGAGGTGGAGGGGTTGGGGAGCATCTTCCTCTCCGACGGTAACCCCTTTTATAACCATGGGCGGGCGACATGGTGGCGGACTGAGACATAAGTGCAAGCAGAGAGAAGAGGAAAGCCCGGAGCTGACTGAGAGCCACACAATTGTTCAGTGCCAAGCCTCTACGGAGAGGAGCTATGGCTTCCTTTATAGTCATGCTATAAAACCAAGTTGGTGCATCGATGCCATTGATAACTATAATGCCTATTGGATGGGAATTCCACTTAGGATCGTGATGCTGCATAATAGGTAAAACATCCCTCGCGTTGGAGTTATGAGGTTTAAGGTCGGTCGTATCCATAGCGAAGCAGAGGTACAAGTGAGTGGATTCAGGAGTATAGACCAACATTAACAATGATGCTTCGCACAAATAGGCCTTAACTCCCCCCTTGATCTGTTCAAATAGGCTTGCTTGGTGGTTTGCCTCCGTCCTGGCCATGTAGTCCCCAGGCTCAACATTCAAAGTGGCGCATGTCCCTGACACCCCATCCGAGGTCCTTTAATTGTAAGCATTGAATGAACTATGGAAACATTTTTGGAAAGATATTGATGAAAAGTATTAAGTATAAAATAATCTTTTGTCAATCATTCCAATGATTCTTAGAATGATGATTTGTGGAGCACTTATAACTTTTGCCTGTGACACATGATGTTTGTTATGCTTTGGTTGCACCATGTTTAAAACCTATCGAGTTACACAATTTAGAATGACATGAAGAGGACAAAAAGAGAACTGCATGCACAAGTCTAACTATATGGGCACACATGGGCATAATCATAAATAGTAGAAAAAATAGAGCACACATATTATTATTATCATATAAACATAGCATTCAATGACATTTGATGACTTTTTTTCCAAAAAATAGAGAAATTGTCGAATCTTAGGCATTGGCGAATTTAATGACCAAGCAACTATTTTATAAAATTTATAAAAAACATCATTAAGATTTGATTTTTTTGTTTTGTTAAACAATTGAAATGTTCTTTCCACGGAAAAAATCATAATTTCTATTCTAGTAAAGAATGGAAATCACATTCTTTATGTGTTCTTGGTGCTAGTACAAAAATATAGATGATAGGAAAATAAGAACTCCCTCCCCTTTAGAGCCAAGTACATAAGGATCAATAATACCATGTCAAAAAGGTGTTTCATCACCCGACTGATCCCTACAATATCATACCTCCAGATAAAGATCTCAAAAAATATTTAAAGTCTCTAGACAGTCCTTAGTTGATACAATAGATATTGAGGAAATAGAACATAGTGAAAACATGACTTGTTACCCCTCTGTTGCCTAGGGATAGCTGGAGGAGGTTGTGTCTCATGGCCCACAATGAAGATAGTGATCTCGTTGATGATGATGATCAACATGTCCACCCATGGTAGCCCAACAACCCCCCTCAGATTGCCTCTTCTACTTTGGATCAACCAAGCTCATCACATCCAGTCAGCATCGTGTTTGAAAGATGTTTAGCCAACGTCACCATGAGGTATGTTAGTCCTTTTTTCATACAAGGTCTTGTGCTTAATATACTAGGCATGTGAATGAGGATCATTGGTTGAAGTTGGATAATGGATCATAAGCTTAAGAAGTTATGCTTGTTTTCTTGTTTCACATTGGTGGCCAACATTTGTACCCTAGTCCTGTGTTGTCACCCCCAAGGAAAAGAGGTACTACTAGGGGGCCCTCACAAGTGTAACATTTCGCTTCCCCGCCATACTTAACACTTACCATCCTAGGGCCTTTCATAGTGTAGTAAACTTCGATGATGGGTCATGGTTCATTCTCTCATGAGATGAGGGGCTAAGGCCCATAGGTTGATTGCAACTGCTAGTAAAAGATTAATAAAGAAAGAATAATGCTAAAGAAAGGAAGATATAATAGCAAGTACTCTCAAAAGCTAGTCCATACTTGAGCTCTACCCTTTCCGTGTTCGCCCCGATCTCATTACTTTGCCGTTGGAAAAACGTAGCGCTTAGAAAGTGGTAACTCAAGAGAAAGTGCACCCTCCACAAAGGTGCTCATAGAAATGGATTGAATGACACCATAAGCCATGAAGCTAAGTTGCAGGAAACGACTAGGATGGTGTCGTCCTGGTACCGGAAACTCGACGAAATGCCAAAACTGGTACGAAACCCGATCGAAACATGGGCAGCCGCATCATACGACATTTCATGAGTACGAAACATTGTATGGTGCAGGCACTCGTGTTTTAATTGGGTTTCAGTATATACGGACGACATTTCGACGCTGTTCTGCTTGTTTGTGGGCCCGTACGAGCATCTAAGCAGGGCACAGGCCCCCCAAAACTGCCCAATTTTGTTGTTTTTTCCATTTTAGAAAAAGATAAACCACTCATATGTTTTTTATGCGTTTTTTAAATGATAAACCACTCATTTATAAAGGTTGATTTTGGATGTATAACCTCATCTATACAGGCTAATTTTGGATTTTGTTGCTTGCATCTGTTAGAATTTTAAATTTTCTAGTTACACAATTACAATTACTTAATCCAATAGCAACTGTAGTAGGATCATTGAAAGATAGACAATCACAGATACAATAGAACGCAAAGATTATCATGGGAAACCCCCGTGGGCGAGAAAACCCAGCAACCAAAATCCTTAATATAGATTCCTTCAACCAATACAATGATGCGCTATAGCTCTCCAAGAAAGACCAAGACCAAAACACCAAAAGAACCAGTCTACAAGACTTGTGCGCTAGACCTTCTTATGTGCTCCAAGATGCACAAGAGAAGTGCGTGAGTGTGTGTCCAAATGAGAAGAACCTATCCTTTATTTATACACAACAGTGTCTCTTGAAGAGACACGACTCTTGACCTAACTAACCCATAAAACAGGGCCGACCAGCCACAATGGGGATTTTTACAATTATAAGTAAAATACCATTAATATAATAATTTTTGTTGAGCCGACTTGTACAATATAATTATAATAACCTTTTAAAGGTTTGACTAAAACAAATATACAAGAATATCTTCCGTAGTTACACCAAAAATATTAACACTCCCTCTTAACTAGGAAGGGATTCTTTCCAGACACAGACTTCAAGTCTGATACCACACGAGCTCACATCCATTGACTGTTGAACTTGGAAATCTATACATCCTCGAATATCCATAGTGCAACATGACTTCATCCCATGCAACCAAGGTCTGTGGGTAGCTCTCAATAACTACAACATGTCCCCATGACATCCACTCCCTGCGATGCATCAGTACCTGATCATGTGCACTCTTGTCTCAGTGCCAGCCCTTTTTCATGCTGGATGAGACCCACCAGACTCAGTGCCAACCCTTTTTTATGCTGGATGAGATTTTTCCATACTCAGTGCCAACCCTTTTTCATGTTGGATGAGTTCCACCTGTCACTCCCTCTAAAGAGGGACCACACCAAGCTTGTCCCTGAAGTACTCGAACTTCGTCCTCGACAGCGGCTTGGTGAACACATCCGCAACCTAATCCTCGTAGTCATGAACTAGAGCCTCACTGCTCCCCTCTATACCATATCTCGGATATAGTAGTATCTGATCTCGATATGCTTTGACCTGTCATGGAACACCGGGTTCTTTGACAACTTCATGCAACTCTGGTTGTCACACCAAATGTAGGT
Organism: Picea engelmannii; assembly: GCA_009831015.1. Classification (NCBI taxonomy): domain Eukaryota; kingdom Viridiplantae; phylum Streptophyta; class Pinopsida; order Pinales; family Pinaceae; genus Picea; species Picea engelmannii. Next base: position 168,100 of record ML787285.1, on the reverse strand, counting down.
CGCCTCCAATCCGAGACCAAATAACCCAAACAACATCTTCTGAAGCCATACTGCTTCTCTGCTCGCTGCACATGCTGCCACATACTCGGCTTCAGTCGTACTGAGTGCCACACATGACTGCTTTCTGCTGCTCCACGAGACCATACTGGAGCCAAGATTGAAATAGTATCCGGAAGTGCTCTTCCGATCAGGAATACTGTCGGCCCAATCTGAATCTGAGTATCCATACAATCCAAACTCATGGTCAGATCTATACCAGAGACCATGATCTAGAGTACCCTTAAGGTACCTCAACACATGTTTTGCTGCAACCAAATGAACCTGTCTGGGCTGCTCCGAATGCTGACTCAGGGTGTTCATAGAAAAACATATATCCGGTCTTGTGTTCGTCAAATACATCAACGAACCCACTATCTTCCTGTATAAGGTAGAATCCACAATCTCTGAAGTTGTATCCTGCAACAACTTAAGATTTGATACCATCGGGGAAACCATGGCCTTATAGTCCAACATCTCGAACCTCTTCAAGATTTCCACAACATATTTTCCTTGATTTAGGAAAATCCGATCTGATCTCTGCCAAACTTCTAGTCCCAAGAAGTAGTGCATCATTCCTAATTCTTTCATCTTGAATTCTGCAGCCAATTTTCTCTTACATTCATTGATGAGCTTTTACGCACCTGTTAGAAACAAGTCATCTACATGCAATAGTAGAATCACCGGTTCACCATTCTCAACCTCAAAGTAAAGGCTAGGATTTGCACTGCTCTTGGTAAAACCCAAGCTCATTAGAAAATTGTCAATCCTACCATACCATGCTCTGGGTGCCTGCTTCAATCCATATAAATCCTTCTTTAATCTGCACACATGAGCCTACTTGTCATGTGTCTCGAATCCAAGTGGTTGCGCCGCATAAACTTCCTCTTTTATTTCACCATTCAATAAGGCTGTCTTTACATCCATCTGGTGCACCTTCCATTTCATCATAGCGACCAATGAAAGTATAGTCCTGATCGAGGTATATCTTGCTACGGGAGCAAAAGTTTCTTCATAGTCAATCGCTTCCTTCTGAGAGAAACCTCGGGCCACAAATCTTGCCTTATATTTTTCAATACTGCCATCAGCTGCGTGTTTCGTCTTGTAGATCCATTTCGAACTCACCACAAATTTTTCTTTTGGTTTGGGAACCACATCCCATACATCATTCTGCATAATGGATTGGTATTCCTCTGCCATGGCATCTTTCTATACTTGATTTTCTACAGCCTCTTCATAACTGGAAGGTTCTGCATCCATTTTGTCACACAAGCATGCCACGTAGTTGGAATACGACTTCGATTTCTTACTTTCCCTGAAATATTTCTCTGGGGCACCAATTCTGTCTGCATCTCTGATAAGTTCTTATGCCCAAGCTGGTCTTCTCTTGCGAGAAGGTATCTTGGCTGGTTTCTGAGGTTCTACCATGTTATGATCCTCTGGAATGACTTCCTCTGGAACTTTAGGAACTTCATTCTCTTCTTCATGTGTCTCTTCTACATGGATCTGTTTGGATTTACTGAAAGCTACATTTTCATCGAAGATTACATCTCGACTGATGTCCACTTTCTGGTGACTTTTGATGTGTCACTATAACCAACAAATATGCCCTTCCGTCCGGAAGGGTCCAACTTTGTCCTCTTTTCCTCGGGGATGTGAAAAAATACAGGGCAACCAAATATTCTGAAATGGCTGACTTTTGGCTTCTCTCTTGAAAACATTTCCTTGGGTGTCTTGTTTTCAAGCACCTTGTGGGAACTTTTATTCTGCACGTACAATGTCGTCTTCGCTGCTTCTGCCCACAGATGCATAGGAAGATCTTGATCATGGATCATGGCCTTTACTGCTTCCATGATTGTCCGGTTCTTCTTTTCAACTATTCCATTCTGCTGAGGGTTATAGGGAGTAGAAAGCTCCCTCTTAATCCCAACTTCCTTGCAATACTCCTTGAATTCTTCTGAGGTGAATTCACCTCCATTGTCTGATCGCAACGTCTTTATCTTCCGCTCTGTCAAGTTTTCTACCAGAGCCTTGAACTCTTTCAATTTGCCAAAAACTTCATTCTTTGCTTTTAACAAATAAATCCAAGTTTTGCGTGAGTAATCATTAATGAAAGATACATAATATACATACCCACTTAGTGAAGCTGCCGACATCGGTCCACATACATCTGAATGCACAATGTCCAGAACTCCTTTGGCTCTGCGATCGCTATTGGGAAAGGAGTGCTTCACGTGCTTGCCTTGTGCACATCCTTTGCACACACCATCTGGTTTTGCTTGGATTTCTGGAAGACCTGTCACCATTTTTCTCACAACCGGAAGAGCTTTGTAGTGTAGGCGAGCAAATATCCTATGCCATAGTTCACTGGGATACACAATATCATGAACCATTGCAGAGTATGAATGTCCTTTTAATTTGTAGAGTCCTCCTTCTTCAACTCCAATCACTACTGCATAATCAAGGGTCTTCCCTCTAGGCCACATAAGAACTTGACCATCAATAAATGCTACTCTAAATCCTTTCTTGTCCAATGCTGAAATTGAGAGAAGATTCTTCTTTAACCCTGGAACACAAAGAACTTCCTTCATCTTCATTGGCTTGCCTAAGTTTAACTTGTAGGAAGCTTCTCCAACACCTTTGATTGGATACTGATAGTCATCACCCAATTTCACCTTGTGAGGTGATTCTTTATGAATAAGTTTAGATAAGGAGTCTTCATAGCCTGTCATGTGCTTGGAAGCATCGCTGTCTATCAACCAAGTGTCACTTCCATGAGTAACAGTGCTTGTGAGGGCTGAGATAAGAACATAATCCTCATCACTTGATTCATCTTGCTTTGCAACCTTCTTGGGAGGCTCATCATCTTTAGCTGTGTGAGCTTGATGCCTCTTACTTCCTTTCTTATTCTTAATTTCCATTATGAAGGGGCAACCCCTAACAAATTGTCCCAATTCCTAACAACAGTAACATCTGATCTTTGAGTTGTCGGCTCATCATCTTTAGCTGTGTGAGCTTGATGCCTCTTACTTCCTTTCTTATTCTTAATTTCCATAATGAGGGGGCAACCCCTAACAAAGTGTCATGATTCCTAACAACAGTAACATCTGATCTTTGAATTGTCTCTTTGATCCATCTTAAACTTCTTAGGTAAAGAATGCTCCTTCTTGTTCTTTCCTTTCCTGGTGTGGGCGGGGCCAGGGCTTGATCTTCATTTGCCATCTTTTCTTCTCTTGCAGCTGTCCTAACTTCTTACTGGTTACAATCTTCCCAAAGCCTATTGAACTTGGGAAGCTTCTTTCTTGAACAAATTCCTTGGATGAATGCATCCCATGACCTTGGGAGGCCATTCAAGGTAGTCATCACCATCTCTTCTCTTTCTACTGAGTCACCAATGGCTTCTATCTGCTCCTTGATTTGATTCACTCTTGGGAAGTAGGAGTGAATGGTTTTTGAGTTCTGCATTTTCACATTCTTCAACTGAGATCTCAGAGTCATTCTTCGATTAATGTTGCTTCCCTCAAACAAACGAGTTAAGGTGTCCATCATTTTCTTTGGAGAAGATAATGATGATACATGATGGAGAAGGTGGTCCTTAATGGAGTCCGCAATAATCCTTTTTGCTCTCACCATGTCCTTCTTATATTTTTCCTTAGCTTCATCTCCTTGAGGTTCTTGAACCTCTTCTATAACGAACTTATCCAGTTCATGTTCTTCAAGAAGGAGGGTTACTCTGTACTTGCAGGCCCTGCGGTTATCAGCTCCATCTAGCTTCTCATCGATCTTTGTTCCGGTAGTCATCCTGCCTTCTGATGGTCTTGGTTTGTCCGACAACTGTCTCTAGACTGAAAACTGCTCCCTTTTAGGCTTCTAGATTTGCAATTGGCTTCTATTCAGGCCTGCTCTGATACCATGTTAGAATTTTAAATTTTCTAGTTACACGATTACAATTACTTAATCCAATAGCAACTGTAGTAGGATCATTGAAAGATAGACAATCGCAGATATAATAGAACACAAAGATTATCGTGGGAAACCCTCGTGTGGGAGAAGACCCAGCAACCAAAATCCTCAATATAGATTCCTTCAACCAGTACAATGATGCGCTATAGCTCTCCAAGAAAGACCAAGACCAAAACACCAAAAGAACCAGTCTCCAAGACTTGTGCATTGAACCTTCTTATGCGCTCCAAGATGCACAAGACAAGTGTATGAGTGTGTTTCCAAATGAGAGGAACCTATCCTCTATTTATACACAACAATGTCTCTTGAAGAGACATGACTCTTGACCTAACTAACCCATAAAACAGGGCCGACTAGCCACAATGGGGCTTTTTACAATTATAAGTAAAATACCAATAATATAATAATTTCTGTTGAGCCAACTTGTACAATATAATTATAATAACCTTTTAACAACATAATGTAATCAATGATATTGATCATCTATGGGAGTTAATATAGACATGGTTTTCCTTCTAAAATGTCATTTTTGTGTGTCATTATGATTTTCTTGCAAGATAATGTGTGCTTATATATATATATATATATATATATGACGTTTCCCCCAACGTTTCCAGTTTTGGAGGTTCATGTTTCTTGTCGTACCTATTTCGGAAACTTCCAGACGTTTCCCCGTTTTGTGCAACTTAGCCATGAAGTAAGCCTAACACATACCACTATCACACTTACTCTTGAAGGGTTCTTTTCTTTCCTGTTTACCCCAGACATATCCCTCTACATGGGTCTTTTATTTCCTGTTTTGGTTAGCACACCTAATAGGGTCTGATGGTGGTCCTCCCATATTCAAACTTGCCAACTTACATAAAGTCTTGAGCTAATGTGAAATTTGAAGGGGATACTTGATGTGAACCGTTTATGTGGCTTATATCTTAAGTAACAACTTACTTTGTATGATCTAAGGGCTTTTATACCTTGTGAACATTGGCTTTACTTGATTTCAATGCTTTGATTTGATTTGGATGCACCTGACATGGTTCTTTGAAGGACGTCCCATGCTTTCACCTAGGATGTTGTGCCTTTATTGTAGGATATGGCATGTGTGATGAAGAGTGTTGAGCCATTGGATGGCTTGGTACACTCAGATATAGGATCTCACATCTTTTGGACCTTGCACGATGGGTTTGGATTTGCTAGATATGGTCATGATGACACAAAGATGGGCAAAAAATCCCACGCCCTGGGCACTGCACCCCAAAGACTATCATGCATTGGATGGAGGACGTTACACTGGCAAATGGTTGGTTGGCATGTAAAGATGATATACACCCTCCTCTACCTTGGATGCCATCCTTTACACTTCTGACGCTGGGCCTTTTTGATGATGACGTCATGCTAGGGTTTGATGGAGATGTCGAGGTTGGCTGCCACTTGGGCACCACACGACGTGACAAGGCACTTGATGATGGTCTTCACCTTGCTTGCACTCCTTGATGATGACATGTGGCCTTTGGATGCCTTATCCACACCCTTGAGGGCTTGACGTCACCACACATGTGACCATATCATGTATTATTTTCATGTTTTAACACTATAGAGGCTATTATGAGGGGTTGGCCCCACTTCTAACACGGATTATTGACATTTTACTCAAATTATATGGACAAATGTGCTTGGTTACCTTATATAAATATAGGGAGCACTTATTTCATTTTTCATCATCACAACTCCTCACATTTGTGGGAGAGGACTCTTTAGAAAAGTTCGCTCTACTTCTCTTTTTTCTCTTGGATCTAGTGCGCACCACTTGGAGGGAAGATTTTGTTGGATGTTTCTCTCTTGTTGATACTTGGATGGTGAATTAGGGTTTCCTCATGCATGCGTTTGGCTTAGCAAATCTTCTTTGTTCAAGTTTCATTGCTTGTGTGTGTATATCTTGGTATATGCTCTTTAGAGGCTTAATTGTTGTATGTTATCTTGTATACTTCAAACCGTAAGAGGGATTAACAAGCTTTATCCCCCTCCATACTTTCATTTGTCATCGATTGTTGAAGCATTAAGGTTTTGTGCTAGAGCTTAAGAGGCTTTATACCCTAGTGTCTAACCTTGTTAATGAAATTTTGTTGCTAGAGGCTAGAGGAGAAAACGACACCTACGGTTTATGAGGCTATATGCCCTAGGGTTTGTTTTCTAAGAAGTTGGATTAAGGTTTATGAGGCTATATGCCCTAATTTTGTTGAATTTTGAGCAACTGCATAAGTTATTCTTCTCAAGTTGGCCTCCAAGCAGCCCTCCTCAAGTTGGTCCTTTCTAAACCGCCCTCCTGAAGCTGCCCCCTTTCCAAGTCAGCCTAGGTCAGCCCTAACCTAGCCATCCTAACCTAAATCCTATCCTATCCTAACCTAGGAGGTGGCCCTAACCTAAATCTACCTAACCTAGACTCTATCCTATATAAAGAGAGGGAGGCACCCTCTCTTCACATCAGTCTTCACATCTGTTTTCACATCAATTTCTAGATCAGTTTTCATATGAGTTTTACATCAATTCTGTAGCAACTTATATATTCTGAGGGAGCAACAGCATAGGGTATTCTGGGTAGCAGCTAAGAGGCTCATTTCTGAAGGCTGTTTACTTTGTTCTGGGCAACAGCGAGGGGCAACATCTAGGAGATACGATATCTCTGTTGCGAGACAAAATATGTTTGTTCTGTTGGACATCCATCTACTCTATCCTGTAGCAGCTGTTAACTCTATTCTAGAGAAGCAACTTGACTCTGTTCTAGTGCAACAAATATACTCTGTTTTGAGGCTGATTTGGACAACAAATAAAGAGTGTTCTGGACAACAATTGTACTATGTTCTAAGGCTTATTCTAGACAACAACTAAAGGCAGTTCTGAGACAATCTTAAGGAAATGTTTGGGACAACCAACAAGCAGCGACAAAACAGTTCTTTAACAACAATAACAACTATTGTCTTAGTGCTATTTCTAAGAAGAGTCTTGTCAGTTCATTGTACTTGTTTGACTGATTAATATATCACAGAAGTTTGCTGGGTTTTCTTCCCCGTGAGGGTTTCCTAGGTGTTATCACATATAGTTGTCAAGGGCAGCAGGTCGTCCAAGTTCGTGGTCTGCATAGGAAGCGTCCGAGCGTAGCATGCAGAGCAACTCATTTCGGGCTTAAAATACAAACAGACAGGTTGAATTTTGTCAGCGGTGGAGATTCCAGAAGCATTCCAGATTAACGGCCCCCGGGTATTTGGGATTTCAAAATTGCACGAAATATAGTGCCATGAGAAAGGCCGAAGCTCGAAGTCCCGAAGCAGACTTCGACTGTCGATTCGAAAAGGGAAGATCTGATCCATTAATCTGAAGAGGGCAAATTTGGGCCACTGATCGTAAATCCTCGCCCAAGATCACAAGATCGACGACCACAGTCCATTGCGGGGACGTGACGTGCTTGGGTGATAATTTTCTTGAGCGGTCCCACAATTGAAGCCGTGGTTTGGCAAAAGTAGTAATATGTGGCAAAAGGTGGTGGATCGCAGGCTCAAAAGCAGTGTGAACCCAAACCACCTTTGAGCGGCCTCGCAATCGCGTGTTTATATAGCGTTCTATCCGAGAGCAGCGTTTGGCCACCCCCTGGGCATTAAGTTGCGTTTCAATCCCGAGAAAAGGCAGTTAATGAAGTGAGGCGATAGTTGAAACCTTGTCTCATCGCATAAATAGAAAGCTAGAAAGGACTAATAGAGCAGAGCTTGCCTTTGACAGGGGAAGGCATGCGCAGAGGAGACTGGATGTGCAGTCTGACTGAGAAGACACAGATGTATGGCATTGGACGAGAAACTCGAGCACGCTTTTGCTGGTAGTGGCGAATATTTTTTGAGTATATAGGAGTCATTTTGATATTTTGTAACGGTCGATGGTTGAGCGAGGCTCTTACATTGTAAAGTTTTTGATGAAGCTTTGGTTATGTATTTTGATTTGAGATTGTCAGATTAATAGAAGTCAGCTTCTTTCCATCTCTCTGTTCAGCTGTGTTGAAACACTTGGGTATGGATGATCCAACCGAGGATTGTTATGCTGTTATAATGTAGGTTTGATTATAGCTGCATCGTGATCGGTTTTACTCAGTTCCTTGTGTTGTCTTTTCCCTCTTACACTAGATGGCTCGGGCATGGAAGATCCAGTCGAGTCACTGTGGTTGAAGGATGATGGAGGTTTGATCATTTTGCTGCTGCAGCTGGGTCGTTTGGACATATTGCGGTGTCTGAAGCTTGAGCTCAAGAGTGATCTTGAGTCTGAGCTTTTCTTCTCCGAGCTGTTGGAAGGCCTCATGCCCATAACAGTCTCGTTCACCTTTCTCATTAAGTCTTCACTCTGCTCACATTTAAACTCATTTTCCTGATTGAAGTTAGTTGTGGCCCTCATTTCCCTGTGCATTTATGGCCTAGTTTTCTGAGTTAAAACGATATTATCTTGAGTCTGCGCTCATTTGACCTCTTTAAAAACATTCATCGTGACATATAAACTGATGGGTACTGGGCTTACTTTCTCTGCAATCAGGAGGTGACTTCTAGTGCTAACACCAGGATAAATACTTGTGTCTCTATGAATGATTGTTCTTATGCTTCAGTTTATTTGCTAAAGTTTTAAAAGAACACTACTGTTATCTTTTGTATCTGTTTATGCTTGAAAAATTAACATGGTATCAGAGCTCTAGGGCGTGAAAGAGCTCAGTTCTGCAGTCTGCTAGAGCTTGTGCAGATCCTTAGAAGCTATTCAAGCACAAAACATGCAAAGATGTCTTCCATTCCTGTAAGGTCCGAGGGTAGATGATCCAGGTGGATATCGGTGGCCACCCACCTTTTCCAACTCGCTCAAAACAATTTTTTGGCAATTTACTATTTTTAGAGGTTTTTAACTTCCGGGGTCATTTTGAAGGCCTAAATGAAGGTTTTTCAGGATCGAGCTTCTCAATGATAGCTGCAGACTCTGATTGAGCCCCCAAAATGGATCTCCTCGACGATACCTTTCCAACGAGCTATCGTGCCCCTAAAATGAAGATCGTATGCAAAAGTTATGAAGATCGTATGCAAAAGTTATGAAGATCGTATGCAAAAGTTAAGACCCTGGGAAGTTGATGTACTAACATACCCAAACGGGGCCCACATGACTTTTGGTGCTTCAATTCCTAGGGTTAGGTTTTTGGATGTCGAGGGTTTTTGACATTCCTGTTTATTGTAAAAAGGCCTTCAGAGCCTCATTGTAATCATCTTCTTGCGAATGAGTGCAGCTGTCGCATCTCTTCTCAGTTCCAACAAGCTTGTTTTCCACTGCATTTTACAGTTTCAGCTTATTTCATTATTGAATAGAAAACCAATTTTACTGTATCTCTGTTATTTTGTGTTAAACATCTTTTAATAATTTGTATTCATTTCGTTCAGCTCATAAAATCCGGATCAGTGGTATCAGAGCGGTTTGCTCCTTGTCGTCTTAATGCATGTCCCCAACGAGGTCAGGGTACAAAGAACTGGGTCTCGAGCTTGTTTCTCTTGGGGATAAAAGCTCTCGCACGCCCAAGCGACCTTTCATGGCAGGGGAAAAGAAAGATGACGGGACATGAGATCTTTTCAAAATGTTGCTTGATGAAGCCCTCACGCAACAGAGGAACAAGATGATGGATAGTTTCGCGCAAATCCTTCGACGACTACCAACAGGCGATGCATCTTTCTCGAGCGGAGGTGTCACCCCCTTCAAGGTACAAATCAACTTTGATATTCCTATATTTGAAGCACAGATAGACGCAGATGTTGTAGACAAGTGGTTGAATCTACTAGAAGGGTATTTTTCTGTCCATAACTTTTCGAATAGAGAAAAGATTACTTTTGCACTCCTCAAAGCCGTTCCCCATGTCAAAGATTGGTGGGAAACTTTCTGTGAGCAAAAGGAAACATAGGAACCCTCATTATTTACAGTTGCGACCACCTGGGAATCCTTCAAGGATGCTATTAAGGAACAATACTACCTTGTTGGAAGTTATGACGACTTGTATACCAAATGGATCACACTGCGGCAAGAAAGTGACCAAGCAATGCCAAATATTTTCCATACCTTGCGCACCAAGCTGGGTATCAAAGATTCAGAGCGACATCTGGTGCTCAAGTATCGTGGTGCTCTGCATAGATACATTCAGACCGAAATGAAATTTTTGGACATCTTGTCCTTGGGCGCGGCCTACCAATATGTCGTAAAAATCGAGTAGAAGCTCAAGCAAAAGACGTGACAATTTGGGTTTGGGAACCCCTCACAACAAAAGCCAGGAAGGGGCGGCCCCAACCCCCAGAACAAAGGATAGAGCAAAGATGGACAGTATCAGGACAACTAGTCCAAGCCGCAAGCAAAGGACACCGGAAAGACAAAGAAAGATACCGTGAAGTGGTGTGACTTCCATAAGAGCCCTTGGCATAACATTGCTGATTGCCGCTCAAGCAGTCGCTGGTGGCCGAAGTGAAAGCCTCTGAATCAGATGCGGGTTCTGATTCCGAGTCAGAACCAGAAAGGGGAAGACGGATCATTGATGCGGAACCCAGTGCCACCATTGCTACCACCAAGCTCCAGCCTGGTGAACTAGACGAGCCAGAAGAAGGCAAGAGCCTCTTCCATTCACAGATGTGGGTAAAAGGCACCCTGCTGCACTTCATCGTTGATAGTGGTAGCTAGAAGAACCTCATCTCAGCAGAGGTCATCAAGCAGTTGGCCCTGCCGACAACGTCGCACCCACAACCCTACACCATTGGATGGCTCTGCCAAGGAAGCGATCTTTGTGTTAGCCAACAGTGCCGACCTTCGTATGGCATCAAGCCCTTCAAAGACGATGTATTGTGTGATGTTGCTCCTCTTGAAGTTTGTAATGTTCTTTTGGGCCAACCTTATTTATGGAAACATCATGCTGTATATGAGTCTAGGCCTCGTAGTGTTATTATTACTTTGAACAGGAAATTGTACAGGATACCCGAGGCAGTCCCTCCTCGTGCTATTTCCTTGATCTCTGCCAAGCAGTGCAGGAAGGTCATCTCTTAGACCGGGAAATTTGTCTTCTTCGTGATTCGCTCTCAGAGTGAGCGAAAGATCGCAACCACATCTAGTGCCTTCGTCGTCGATCTCTCCACACAACAGAAGCAAGTGGATAAGGTCATGGAAGAATACTTAGATATCTTCTTCTCTCCTACCGGGGTACCTCTGCACTGCCAGGTCAAGCATCCCATCGATCTGACCCCAGGCGCACCGCTACCCAATGGGCCAATCTACCGCCGCTCTCTGTTAGAAAACGAGGAGATCAAGAGGCAGATCCAAGAATTGCTCCACAAGGGGCACATACGTCCCATCTTATCGCCTTGTGGGAGCCCAGTCGTGCTAGTGCAGAAGAAAGACTGGGCCTGGCGACTCTGCATTGATTACTGGGCCTTGAATAAAATCACAGTCCGAAACCGGTACCTGACTCCCCGAATCGACAACCTCCTTGATCAACTCACGGGGGCCAAATACTTCAGTAAGATTGATCTGAAGTCTGGCTACCACCAGGTCCCAATAGAACAAACAGATGTATGGAAGACCGCCTTCAAGTCAAAAGAAGGTCTTTTTGAATGGCTAGTCATGCCCTTTGGTTTGACAAATGCTCCAACAACTTTTATGAGGATGATGGACGATATCCTACGACCTTTCACCAATACTTTTGTAGTGGTGTATCTGGATGACATCCTCATCTACAACAAAACCTGGGCGGAACACTTGTAGCATATTCAACAGGTTCTGCACACCCTGCGGCAGCACAAACTATATGCAAACTTGGAAAAATGCTCCTTCGGCATGGACAGGGTCCATTACTTAGGCTACATCATTGATCAACATGGGGTGCATGTGGATCCAGCCAAGATCGAGGTCATCCGTGACTGGCCAGTCCCAACCATACTCACTGAACTTCAGAGTTTGTTGGGCCTCGCTAATTTCTATGGCATGTTCGTGTTGGGATTCTCTCATATCGCATGGGCCCTCAGCCAAGTAACTAGGGGTGGCGGTAAGGCAAAATTTGTGTGGGGCTTGTCTCAACAACAAGCCTTCAATGACTTGAAGAAGCGTTTGTGCTCATCCCCAGTACTTTCATTACCGGACCTGTAACATCCCTTTGAGATCGAGACAGATGCTTTATACTATGTTGTGGGCATCGTTCTCACTCAACACGACCACCCCGTGGCATATCATAGTGAGACACTATCAGATGTTGTTTGTAAGTACCCTACTTACGACAAATACATGTACTCCATTGTGCAAGCTTGCCGCTAGTGGAGACATTACATTCGTGGGAAGGAGACAGTCATCCACACTGATCACAAGCCACTACAGTTCATGCAGACCCAAGGAAAATTGCAGAATGACTGCCATCAGAAGTGGTCCACATACAACAGTTCCACCTCAACATTATGTATAAAACAGAAAGTACCAACTAAGTTGCTGATTGCCTCAGCCGACCTCCAGTCGCAGCACTCACCACGGTGCTAGACTCTTGCGGCCATGAGACCTCTGGATGGCCCCACCTCTACGAGACAAACTCTGACTTCTCCACCACCTACCAAATGTTGGGCGCCATCTCAGTGGTCGCTAATTTCCATCTTCAAGATGGGTTGTTGTGCCGTCTGGGCCATCTCTGCGTTCCATCGAGCGAGCGTGTGAAGCTGATTTGGGAAGCTCACTACAGTCAAGTGGCAGGACACTTTGGCGTCGAAAAAACAGTGGTAGTGCTGCAGAAACATTTCTACTGGCCGAAACTTCGACAGGATGTCGACAAGTATATTAGGTCTTGCACCGCCTGCGCTATTGCCAAACCGACCACTAAGACACAAGGCCTGTACACCCCTCTACCTACTCTTGACAGGCCATGGGAATCCATCTCAATGGACTACATGTCGGGCCTCCCGTCCACCAAGAGGGGAAATGATTGTGTTTTTGTAGTTGTTGATCGCTTTTCCAAGATGGCGATTCTAGCCGCCTGCAAGAATAACATCACAGCAGAAGCCACTGCCAAGCTCTTCTTTGAACGAGTATGGGTACATTTTGGGATCCCACAAACCATTACCTCAGACTGTGACAGTCGGTGCCTCAACACATTTTGGTCGAGCCTCTGGTCACTGCTGGATACCAAGCTCACCAAATCCACTGTCTTCCACCCCCAAACAGATGGCCAAAGTGAGGTTGTCAATCGGATGATTGTACATATCCTATGCATGTACAATTCAAAACACCCCTGCACATGGGATGAGAGTCTTCCCTATGATCAACATCGAATGCCACATAAGTTTCAGGTGGTAGACAAAGTTTGGTTGCACTTGCAAAAAGAACACCTTACAGGGCCCCATCGGAAGCTTCGCCCACTCCGTTATGGGACGTACATCGTCACCAAGGCTGTGGGTGACAATGCTTTTGATCTCAACATTCCCCCTTTCCTTGGCCTGCACCCAGTCTTCAATCCTTTGGCCATATTTCCCACCATTATTGGACACCTCATAGATAGCAGAGCAGTTGACACCGACAGAGCTCAACCTTGACTGCATGCAACTGACATCCAGTGATTAGATTGTGGACACACAGATCAAGGGCACTTGACAACAAAGGATCCAGCTTTATCGAGTCGTTAAAGTAGGGTAGCTCCTGCACCAAGGCAAGTGGCTCACTCGGGGCCAAATTCAACAGAAATTTCCTCATCTGATGGGGGAAATCAACGCAATGGAGACCATTGCTTCGTAAGGAGGGAGGATTGATCTAGGTGGATATCGGTGACCACCTACCTTTTCCAACTTACTCAAAATAATTTTCTGGCAATTTACTATTTTTAGCAGTTTTTAACTTCCGGGGCCATTTTGAGGGCCTAAATGAAGGCTTTTCGAGATCGAGCTTCTCAATGGTAGCTGAAGGCTCAGATTGAGCCCCCAAAATGAATCTCCTCGATGATACCTTTCTAACGGGCTATCGTGCGCGTAAAACGGAGATCGTATGCAAAAGTTACGACTCTGAGAAGTTGATGTACTAACTTACCTAAACGGGGGCCAGATGACTTTTGGCGCTTCATCTCCTAGGGTTAGGTTTTTGGATGTCGAGGGTTTTTGACATTCTTGTTTATTTTAAAAAGGCCTTCAAAGCCTCATTGTAATCATCTTCTTGCGAATGAGCACAACTGTCACATCTCTTCTCAGAGATAAGCCACCACCATTTCAACAAGCTTGTTTTCCGCTGCATTTTACAGTTTCAGCTTATTTCCTTATTGAATAGAAAACCAGTTTTATTGTATATCTGTTATTCTGTGTTAAACATCTTTTAATAATCTGTATTCATTTCGTTCTGCTCATAAAATCCGGATCAACAGACTTGAAGGGGCTTCAAACATTAATGTTTGTAAAGCCAGAGTCCTGAATATTTTGGAAGAATATGACTTGGACAACTTTGTGACCAGTACAGTAGAAGAGCCCACCTCCAATGCAGGAAGGCAACCTTCAAGAAGAATCAGGCAAGGGCAAAGTGAATCATATTTGATTCAGTTAAAGATAATATCATGCCTGTTATAGCACCTCTGAAGACTGCAAAGTAGTTTTTTGACACTTATCCATTCTGTTTATGCTTGAAAAATTAACATGGTATCAGAGTCATGCTTCTCCATCTTGAGAGTTCGAAGCTTATTCTTTAGAACCCTCTTCTGACTCGACACCTTTTCTTCACAAAGATCTCTCAGTTAAGGGATCATCTGCTGGTTATTGGTATAAGGGTAGATGATGATGATCTTGTCCAGACTATTGTGGATGGTCTACCATCTTCTTGGGAGACATATCTGCCTAGGATAAATGCTCGCGAAAATCATCCAGACTTTGAAAGGCTGTGGCTTGATTGTCTACAAGAAGAAGGGAGAAGTCAGAGTCAAAATGGTACTTCAAAGGAAGAAAACCTTGCCCTAGCAACAAGGACAAGGAGAGGGAGAAGATTTGCTCCTCAGAAGAAGTTTCCTCAGAAGGAGAAAAGCAAAGGTGGCTTCAAAAGGAAAGAATTTGATAGGACAAAGGTGAAGTGCTTCAACTGTCAGCGAAAGGGGCACTTTGCTAGAGATTGTCCAAAGATTAGAAAAGGGCACAAGGGTAAGTATCGTGCTTCTATTGCTGCAGAAGATGAGTCTCAAAGATAAAGATAATAGGGGCTTCCAGTAATCAAGAGACCAGGAGGGAATACTACCTTATTTCAGCACTCTCTGGTTCTCTTACAAACGATGCTGAATCCTGGTTGGTAGATAGTGGAGCTTCCAGGCACATGATTGGGAATAAAGGAGTCCTTGCGAACTTCAAGGAGAAAAAGTACTCTGCTCAAGTAGAACTGGGAGATAATGCCAGCTATGCAATTGAAGGACTTGGCTCAACATCTTTTCAGCTCGAATCTGGAGGTGAGTTACACATTGGGGAAATTCTGTACCTTCCTGGTTTAAAGAAGAATCTTATCTCTATTGCAGTCCTGGAAGATAAAGGTTCCAGGGTAATCTTTATGGATAAGAAAGCTCTCTTATGGCCGAAGAATCAAGAGCTAAGTTCAACAATTGTGATTGGAGTTAGAGAGGGAGGTCTTTACAAGCTTCTAGGACATATCCAAGCACTGGTTCATGCTTTAGTTAGTCCATTTGAGCCGTGGCATCGAAGGTTTGGACATCTTCACTACAAAGCGCTCCCCGGAGTTCAGAAAATGGTAAGAGGAATGCCTACCTTTCAGTTTGATCATGATGGTATCTGTAGAGGTTGTGTTCTTGGTAAAAACATAAAGAAATCCTTTCGTAATAGTAACTCAAGGTCTAAAGGAATTTTGGATTTGATACATTCAGACGTATGCGGGCCTATGTCATCTCCTTCCTTGAATGGATGTCTTTATTATGTGATTTTCATAGATTACTTCTCTAGAAAATCATGGATCTATTTTCTAAAGGCAAAGAATGAAACTTTTAATAAATTTCTAGAATTCAAAGCATTGATTGAAAGATAGATTGAAAAACATATACGTGCTTTGAGGACTGACAATGGTGGTGAATTTGAGTCTCATCAGTTTGATGACTTCTGTAAAGAAGTAGGAATCAAGAGACAACTAACTGTGCCCTATAACCCTCAGTAGAATGGGATTGCTGAGAGAAAGAACAAAACAATTTGCGAGCCAATTAAAGCTATGATGTGTGATCAGGACCTTCCCACATCACTTTGGGCATAAACCACAAGCACTACAATTTATATTAAGAATAGAAGTCCTCGTGCTATTATGGGGGAAAAGACTCCAGAAGAAGCATTCACTGGCGAAAAGCCAGAAGTGGGACACCTGAGGATTTTTGGATGTCCAGTTTACATTCATGTGTCGAAAGAGAAAAGAACTAAGATGGAGCCTTCTGGGAAGAAAGGAATTATTGTTGGGTACAGTGAAACATCCAAGGCCTACAAAATCTATGTTCTAGGCCAAAGATATATTGAGGTAACCAGGGATGTAACTTTTCATGAAGAAGTTGCATTTAAGCAATCTAAAGAATAGCAGCAAGATATAGAGATGGAGGAACCTGAAGAGCCATTGAATCAAGCTGATATTGTGGATCCTGTAGAACAGATAGAGAGACCTATGTAGGTACCTCCTGCTAAGAGGAAGCCTGCTTGGTTTAGAGAAATTCTGCGAGAGGCAGAAAAACATGTAGCTCCATTTACTTTTAGAGAGAGTAATAGACCTCAAATATATTCAGTTTATGTGGCTCTTATGGCTCAGATTAGCGATCTAGAGCCCGCCATCTATGAGGATGCTGCTAAGAAACAAGTATGGAAAGATGCCATGGTAGAAGAATATCAATCCATCATGAAAAATGATGTATGGGAAGTAGTTCCAAGACCGGAAGGAAAATCTGTGGTTACTTCCAAATGGTTGTTCCAAATCAAGCATGCAATTGATGGAAGTATTGAGAAATACAAAGCGAAATTTGTGGCTCGTGGTTTTTCTCAAAAGCAAGGTATTGACTATGATGAAACATTTGCACCTGTTGCAAGGTACACTTCCATCAGGACCATCATATCCCTCACTTCAGTTTTGGGTTGGAAACTTCGCCAGATGGATGTAAAGACTACATTCCTCAATGGTCAAGTTGAGGAAGAGTTATATATAGAACAACCAGAGGGTTTTGTGGTTCAAAGAAAAGAATCACATGTGTGCAAATTAAAGAAAGCACTATATGGGCTGAAACATGCACCAAGGGCTTGGTATGCGAGAATTGGCAGTTATCTTTAGAGCTTGGATTTCTCCAAGAGTGCAACTGATCCCAACTTGTATTTCAAGGTAATAGAAAATCATCCCCTAATTTTGGTTGTATATGTTGATGATTTGTTCCTTACTGGAGAGGAACAACTGATAGCTCAGTGTAAGAGGGAGCAAGAGGGAACTCACTTCAGAATTTGAAATGAAAGACATTGGACTCATGCATTACTTCCTTGGTTTGGAGGTATGGCAAAGATCAAATGAAATTTTCCTTTCTCAAGGAACGTATACAATTGATATACTGCACAGATTTGGTATGCTAGACTGTAAATCCATGTCTACACCCATGGTATCTAACTTAAAGAAGTTACATGAGTCAGATTCTGGATCAGACTTGGTGGACCCATCCTTGTATAGGCATCTTATTGGATCCTTAATGTATTTGATCCATACAAGTACATATATATATATTTTGCTGTAAGAGCCTTGAGTCAGTTCATGTCTGAGCTGAGACACAGACATTGGATTGCTGCTAAACATATCCTCAGATATTTGAGAGGATCCATTGCATATGGACTTAGATACACTTCTAGTGGAGGAGTGTTGCTTCATGGTTATGCTGATTCAGACTGGGCTGGGAGCTCAGTGGATCGAAAGACTACTTCCGGATACTGTTTTAGCTTGGGTTCAACTATGATATCTTGGTCGAGCAAGAAACAGGGCTCCATAGCACAGAGTGTAGCTGAAGTAGAGTATATAGCAGCCATTAATGCGAGCAGAGAAGCAGTATGGCTGAGAAAGCATCTGTCTGGGTTGTTTCAAGAGAGGTTAGAAACAACTGTTATCCATTGTGATAACCAGAGTTGTTTAAAGCTCACAGAGAACCCAGTTTTCCATGGTAGATCAAAGCATATTGAGATGAAATATCATTTCATCAGAGACATGGTCCAAAGACGTACCATCAAGCTGCAGTACATTCGTACTGACGAGCAAATAACAAATATTTTGACTAAGCCTTTGTCTCTTGGAAAATTTGTGTACTTCCAGGACAAGCTTGGTATGGCAGAAAATGTGTCTCTCACCGAGAGGGAATAGCAACATCAAAAGACATTCTCCAATGAGAGGCCTTAAATGGCCACCCTGAAGCTAGCTAGGGAGATTTGGAGAATCAACCAGTTTTGTGAGGTATTGACAAAAGCCAGGGAGATTTGGAGAATCAACCAGTCTTGTGAGGTATTGACAAAAGCCAGGGGGAATGTACAACCTCTGTGAGTCAAACCAAAAGTCAGGATGAACGAGATGCTATATGATCTTGTAAGTCAAGCCAAGGCAAAGGTAGAAGCCTTGTAAAGACAAAAGTCAAGATGTAAGTCTAATGCAAAATTCAGGGGGAACGTACAACCTCTGTGAGCATAGATAGTCTAGTGCAAAAGTCAGGGGGAGCGTACAACCTCTGTGAGTATAGACAGACTAGTGCAAAAGTCAGGGGGAACATACAACCTCTGTGAGCCTAGTCAAGTCTTGTGAGCTTTGTGTGTCAAAGCAAAAGTCAAAACAAGGAAATGTGAAAAGTTCTCCTAGGTCTTCATGATGAGCTATGAGCATTCCTTAGGGACTGGCCACCCCTAAGTGAAATAACTCTAGCAGTTGACCATGGTTAAGGAGAACTGGATGATCACATTCCACGATCCTTATCTGCATAAGGTTATGAAACTTCTTGTGATATATTGATCCTGTCAACAAGTCAATGATCATGTGCAATGACTAGAAATCACTGTGTGAAAATGGATGCATGAAGAATACCCTCTTTGCAGAGAGGGAGTGTTGAATTTTGAGCAGCTGCAGAAGTTATTCTTCTCAAGCTGGCCTCCAAGCAGCCCTCCTTAAGCTGGCCTCTTCCTAAACCGCCGTTTTGAAGTTGCCCCCTTTCCAGGTCGGCCTAGGTCAGCCCTAACCTAGCTGCCCTAACCTAAATCCTATCCTATCCTAACCTATGAGGTGGCCCTAACCTAAAGCTACCTAGCCTAGACTCTATCCTATATAAAGAGAGGGAGGCACCCTCTCTTCACATCAGTCTTCACATCAGTTTCTAGATCAGTTTTCATATGAGTTTTACATCAGTTCTTTAGCAGCTTATATATTCTGAGGGAGCAGCAGCATAGGGTATTCTGGGCAGCAGCTAGGAGGCTCATTTCTGAAGGCTGTTTACTTTGTTTTGGGCAGCAGCTAGGGGCAGCATCTAGGAGATAAGATATCTCTGTTGTGAGACAGAATATTTTTGTTCTGGTGGACAGCCATCTACTCTATCCTGTAGCAGCTGTTAACTCTATTCTGGAGCAGCAACTTGACTCTGTTCTAGAGCAGCAAATATACTCTGTTCTGAGGCTGCTTTGGACAACAAATAAAGAGTGTTCTGGACAACAATTGTACTCTGTTCTAAGGCTTATTCTGGACAGCAACTAAAGGCAGTTCTGAGACAGCCTTAAGGAAAGATTTGGGACAGCCAATAAGCAGCAACAAAACAGTTCTGTAACAGCAGTAAGAACTATTTGTCTTAGTGCTATTTTTAAGAAGAGTCTTGTCAGTTCATTGTACTTGTTTGACTGATTAATATGTCACAGAAGTTTGCTGGGTTTTCTTCCCCTTGAGGGTTTCCTAGGATAAATACTTGTGTCTCTGTGAATGATTGTTCTTGTGCTTCAGTTTATCTGCTAAAGTTTTAAAAGAACGCTACTATTATCTTCTGTATCTATTTATGCTTGAAAAATTAACAAATTTAACTTTCATCTTTTGCACCTAGCAATTCCTTGGTGTGGTGCTTTACTCCATTGCCCAAGAAAAGGAAAACGACACTAGTCTATTGAATGCAAGTGATGGGTAAAACCCTAGTTAGATTTAAACTTTCTCTCTCTTGAAACTCTTAAATCCAATTTATGACATCATATGCAAGCTAATTTTATCCTAACATTTTGCAAAATCATTTGTTTACTTGCTGCTGTCATAAATTGTTTGCTACAGCCATTAGGGCTGCATGCAAATTCCTTTAATTGTGGCAAAACTTGCCCATAAAATTGTTTTAGCAATTGGATATTATTTCCCATGTTGTAAGCTAAATTTAGAGAGTCAATTGCTAATTTTCAGGGTTGTACTTCTTGTTGCTGTCATAAATCTCTCATTGCTGATATAAACTGGTTGACTGCTGCAAATTTACAACAACAATAGTTTTTTTTTGTCATCTAGTGTGTAAGGGTGATTATTTTGCTATATAACTTGGTAATTGATGATTTTATGAGTTGAAGTGTTTATTGTCTCATATAGGTTGCCCAATTACCTTGTTCAAATCAATTTGATCCTTCACCTTTCTCCAGAGCTAGCTTGACCATCTAAGTGACCAAGATAGGGGGCTATAGGCTTGGCTAATCTTGCTATTTGATCCCTTGAAGTCACTAGGGAAGCCTCCCTTGTGTTGGACCTTTCTCCTTCACTAAAATGAGGGAAATATTTGCTTAGGTGACAGTGGTGGATATTTCCAATTGTTACACAAGATTTGGGATCTTGTGGAGGGCTTTGCACAAGTACAAATTGTGTGATAACAAGACTCAAAACACTAAAACATCATCTTAGTAAACTGAGATCTTGACTGTGTCAAGGCTCCATTTTTGGAATCTTTCATAATTGTTGTGCTAACTTCCATCTCTTGAAAAACTACTTAAATTATAAGCGCATGCATATAGTTAACATGTTTGTTTTTAACAATATATGATGTTCGAACATGCATGCATATATTTAACATATATTTTTAACAATATACGATGTCTTGACATGTTTCCAGGGATTAGGGAATAGGGGATAGACAAATTAATAAGAAACTCTATTTGGTAAAGAGGCAAGATTAGCTTTGAGAAAATATTCTCGTAGTAAGAGGGAATGAGATGAGGGAATGGGAAGAGGGTCTAGTGTTGATTTTTGGGGTTACTCTGAAAGTGTTTACGCCATGTTAGGGGGTGTTTCATAAGATTTGGGGTACATGGTGTGTGATCAGCCCTTGGATGGTTCATGATGAATTTGCACATGGGAGGTGGTCCATGATGGATTTGCACATTAGAGATGGCTTACTCAGTGGTTGCTTGACCTCAATTTAGTGTTTGCATGGTATTTTTCCCTAGGGCGTTGGAGATCTCCTGATAACTTTGGTGATGTTCTACACGATGGCCACTTGGAGATGGTTGCTTGCTTGGAGGGCATTTTGCATCTTGGAGGAGGGCATTGGGCTGTAGACAACATAGGGTAACTTGGATGCTTGCATGGAGTCTTGGAGTTGACTCAGGGATACTTGGGTTGCAACAGTGTTCATGTAGGGGGAGTGGACCCAATGGTCTACATGGCTTAGGAGGTTTGTTGAAGTCTTTGGAGGCTTGTAAGAGGAGCGTTGGACACACCTCGTGGAGTGCCCTTGCATTTGGAGCCTTGCTTGTGGACGACATCATCTTGGAGTTTGACATGTGTACCCTTGGAGTGTAGCACTCCACATGTGTTATTGTAGGTTGCTTGTAAGGGCATTGGCCCACTTTTGTATTGTTGGCCCTCCTTATTTCTCATATATATAGAGGAAGTATAGAGTCCTTCATTTAGTCACCACTCATTCATTTTTGCCCATTCTTGTGTAGAGATGTGATCAAGAGAGTGCACTTCTTTTGCTTTCTCTCTTGGATCTTCTTTTGTACTTGATATCTCTGTCTCTTGGATTCGCTAGGGTTTCTTGAGTTTCTTGGAAAATATTGAAGACTAGGGTTAGGATTTCATTCCTTGGAGATTTCAAGATTAGGGTTTTGAGATCAAACCCTAGGTTATACTTAGAGAAGAGAAGAAGAGGAGACATCTTGCTTTGGAGGACATGCTTGTTTGATAAATGCTTGTTGGATCTTCTTGGTGTGAGCTAGGGTTTTCTTGGTTTTCCTTAGTTAGGGTTTTGAAGAGCTAGAGGATTGTACTAGCCTTGTGATAAGGCAAGGTATGTACATGAACTTCATCTTTATGCACATCAAAGAAGTTTCCAGCTGTCCAATGCTTGTGTAAATTGAAGATTTGATTTTCAGCCATATATATTAGTCACGGTGTGTAATTTCTAGCTCTACATGTCTTGCTGATTTGCCATAAGTTAAGGGCGCATGTGTTAAGTGATTTAACATTTCTATTGAAGAATATTTTTTTTGCAGTTTGGTGCTATATTTACAACTGTTGTAAGTGTTTTCAGATTTGTGATATGCATGACAAGATTGATTTAGAGCAATGGAATTTATTGGAACACATTGGTGTCTTTTCTCTTGAATCGCCTAGTGGATTGGAGTTGTTAAGAGTTGAAATATAGTCTGTTGTTGCTACTATTTTGTTCATATTTCATAACAGCCCTAAGGCTGAAAATTCACAGTTTAAGATACGGGAAACCTCTAGGAAAGAGGTGGAATATCTGATTTGCACGAGAAATATCAATTCGCAAAAATTTATACAGCCAGAAATCAAGGATCTTGGGATGATGAATTCAACACCTAGGGGCAAGATTGTGTGGAATTAATAACATGGGAAGGAGCGTAGTAGAAAGATGTTCTTCACAAGAAATATTTCCATGTTGTTTACAAGGGAAGGTGTTTGCGTGTGATCCTACAAGCTTTAGGAGACTTGCTAATCAAGAAATTTATTAAGAATTCCTACAACGTCATCCAATATAGATTTTGATGGCTCCTTGGAGATTGAAAAAATCTTTCAATTTGGGACGATGAATTTCTATCTATTCTCTCTATCAAAGCTAGAATTCGGTGTCATACCTTGCAAAAATGATTATCCGACCATAATGTCTAGTTTATTGTTGATCTCTCTTTGTGGGACAAGAGTGGCGCTTGCTGTTGGAGGGGACGGAAAAAGGTCCAAGATCATAACCTTCCTCCAACACGACACTAGGATTACAAGAAACTATTATACGATATATGTGTGGACTTGCCCCTCTTCAAGCAACCTTCCTTGACACTGTAGTATGGGGTGAAACAGATAGCGTTTACATTGCTAACAAGTGATACACTTCTCTTCTTTAACAACATATTGCTCATCCCCCAAGGTTAATATATTTTTCTAGCTCTTGGCGCATTGGAAGTACCTTATGACTAAAATTTTTGGGAAACAAGGGATTCATGGCCTCTCAATCCATGTCTTGTGCAAAAATAATGAAGAAACTGGTTAACATATCTTTTTGGAGTGCCAAATGGTAGAAGAATATGGAGTTTCTCAATGAACCAAGTTAATATATATCAAAAAAATTAGGTAGCAAAGATTGGGATACCCTTTTCAAATCTTGGCACTTGCCTTACCTAGAATCCCTAAAAGGTAAGCCTATTGTATTCATAATGTGGAATCTAATGGTTAGATTCATATATTAGAAACTATGGTTGGTAAAGAACAACAATATTTTTAAAGGGAACTATTTTTATTTTTCCAACGAAAACCTCATGGGGAAACCCAAGAGATGCTTCCCCACATTCGTGGATGGCATACCTAGTAAACTTGTCAGCATAGACTAGTGTGCTTCACCTACAGGGATTTGAACGAGGCACTTGCTGTGGAACTAGCTAAATGCCCAACACCATTGGTAACAATTGGTTGAGCTAACCCCCTTGGCGTTAAATTGAACTATTTTATTCAACCCACTTAATTATTTAAGTTGTTAGGTGAGGGAGCGTGTGAAAGTACATGACATATATCTGCTCAAGATTGTTTGGGAAAGGTAGTTCTATCAACTACTAGATACATAGCTCACTTCGGAAAAGTGAGATTGAACATCAAAAGATACAATGGAATGCCAACCATGAAGGCAACTCTATGGGTCCCCATTGATGCTGCGGTGCGAAAGTATGGGGAGCAAATAGGATCAGATAGCCTAGTAGGCCATGCCGTAAGTGATGAGTGTTTGTCCTTGGTTTGCTTATCTACTAGGATAAGATGGATTAGGGGCCTAGCTAACGCTTGAAACTTTGTCCTTGAGGTGTACGGTTGCAACACAAAAACTCTAGTGAATTTATTAATATTTTAGGATATGGTAAGTAGTCCTGCAAACTACAAACCCTAGAAAGTTGAAGACTCAATGAACTCTCAAAAATTTTGTTTGTATGCTATATGTACAAACACATAGCTAACTAAGTATGAACAATAAAATAGTAGAAACTAGCACACTCAAATATGACATCTTTGTTTTCCTTATTGATTGTAAAAGAAAACTGTACTAAAGCAATCACTACAAACTCTAATTGTATATTTCCTAAGAGAGGCCTTGCCTCTTTATATAGAAAAGTAGGTTAGGTTTTACAATGCATAAGACTTTAACCTAGGTGCCTAGAATGGAGCACCCATCCTACATGCATGCATGTGTTGGCCTTCTAGGAATTTGTGCCTTAATTGGAGAAGGCCAAATCAGGCAAAGCACCCCATTTCTATCTTTGGGATCATCGCCCCCTCTAAAACTGGAAATATACTTAATTAATGCACTTTTTCTAAAATAGGAAAAGCAAACCCAGAAGAGAAAAGCAACTTCTAAATCTGAATTGAAGCTAATCTACTAAATATGGACATCAACCCAATCTGGAAAAGACTTATGTTGGTGCATGCATGATGCTTGCTTTTTCAGAGTAGATCTAGAATCAAATTAAATATAGAAAACAAATAATAATGAAGTGCACATATTTAGTACTCTACATAGAATTTTGCCAACAATGCTTTTATTTCAAATATTGTATTACAAAAATGACCCCAAAACTTACACTTGTGTCTAAGACTCTTCCACTAGCATCTAACTACCTTTACCCTCTTAACTAGGCACGATCTTGCCTCACTTCACTGTTATGAATTTGTATATGTTTATACAAGTATTTCATTGTTGGAGTGGAATCTCAACAAACAAATAAGATGGAAGGCTAAACTCCTTGATTGTAGGACTTTTTGATTTCCATATTGGCTTTACACTCAATGTGCCATTCTATTGTTGGACTAGAAATTTCAACAACTAGGAGTTGGAAGGCCAATCACTTTGACCATTCAACTTCTTGCTTCATTGTTATGATGCAATGTTTTGGCTTTCTTCTAAATAGTGATTGAATCATGTCTCAACTATTCAAAGTTTTTGCTTTTGCTTCATTTAGGATGCGATCCTTTCATGGATTTGCAAAACTTGGGGTTGCAAGCTTGGCCTTTGTGTTCACAATATTTACCCAATTGTGGTATTTCTTGTGGGGCTTGTATTGCTCTGCAATTGGGCCTTTGCATGATTTGCAATGCTTGACTCTTTTGCAACCATGTCTTCTCAGGCTCCACATTCACAACTTGATCCCTACATGCTTTGTTTTTTCGTAGTTCTCTTTTGCTTGTAGGGATTCTGCAACTTGGCCCTTACAAGGTTTGCTCTTTTGTGATTCTCTTGCACTTGTGGGGCTTTTGCAACATTGTTTCTTTGTAACCATGTGTCATTTGAATTCCATGTTCTTTGTTCCTTTGCAATCACATATTATTTGGGTTCCACAACCTTGTTCTTCCAAACTCGTGTCTTGTGTAGCTTTTGCAATCTTTCTTTTGTCATAATCATTTATTATGTGGTTTTAAACTTTTTACAACCATGATCCTCTGCAACCAAGTCTTATGTCACTTTCGCAATTTATGATCCTTTGCAACCATGTCCTGCATGGCTTCTACAACCTTGCTACTTGACAACCATGTCTTACAAGTGTTTTCACAGTCTTACATCCTACAAGCCTTGGTCTTTTGCAATCCTATCTTGTGGAGCTTCCTCAATTTTGCAACTTTTGTCCTATGTTGTTTGGTCTTCCACAACTCTCTCATAGGGATTCTCTAGGTTCAAAACTTCACTACTATGGGGTTTTTTTGGCAACCCTATCTTGCATGGCTTGCTCAGGTTTGCAACTTTTCTACCACGGGGTTTGCTCCTCTAAAACTCTTCTTCACCCTAAATTTATTTTGTAGGTTCTCGTGGGCTTGTAACTTAGCCCCGTAAGGCTTCTATTCCCCTAGTTTTCCTAGTGCTTCCTCATCATTATTGGTTTGCAACATTTTTGGGCATGCAACTTTATTTGTGGATTCTTGCTATGTATTTGTAGTTTTCGCTTTTTCCTATGTGTCTTTTAATTTCTATTTCCTCTTTGATCTCGCAAAGTTAGATTTTCAGATTTGACTTAGACTAGGCCTCCCTTCTTTTATGTTGATTTTCACTATCTACCTACCGTGGGATTTTTCTCCATGTCATGTTGATCAATTTACCATATTTTTAGCTAGGAATGTATTGTTTAATCACTTTGCAACACTTATCTTGCAACTTTGCCTCCCTAATGCTTTCTTATGGCTTCATATTTGGAGTTTCGTCCTTGGGATAAAACTGGTCTATCCTATGGCTTCGTCTTTGTGGCATTATCTGACAACTTCCACGAATCTCTCCCTAGACTTTGTTCCCATGGCTTTGTGTTACAAATTTCTCAGCTCTGTCTTGTGAGTTCATCTCCTTTGCTTTGCTTTCTGGTTTCGGTAACTTTGTCATGTGACTTCATCTTTATGGCTCTATATTGTGGGTTCAATGACTCTTTTTGTGTCATCTACGTGGTGTTGTCCTATGGCTTCATAACTTCTTTTTGCGAGTATGCAACATCCTTGTGCTTCAAATTTCTTCAAGTAACAACTTCACAATTTTCTTCTATTGGGTCTTTGCAACTTTGCACTTCATGACATTTTATTGATCACGACTTTTTGTTGTGGGACTTCAGCGGGTTTGTAACCCAACCCTTGTGAGGTTCACATCGTTGCAACTTCTTCTGCATTGCAACATTTTGGAAGTTGGGCCTTTGCAGCCTTGTCAAATATGGGTTGTAATTATGACTCCCACATGGATTATCATGCAAATTTGTAACATTATGGGGAGGATGGATTTCCTCTCTTCTACTTTCATCCATTTCTGTATTGCATCTTGGAGTCCTTCTTTCTCTATTTCCCTTGGCTGCGAGCCATCATTTGACTCTAATATTGACTTTTTGTGTAGATCCTTCCCAAGAAATTGAATCGCCTTGATACCAAAAATGACTTGAAAATTTTAAAACGACACCATATTCACTTTGATACCGAATGATCTATAATTTTGAGTATGTGTTCTACAATATTTTGATTATGATGTTGATACCAGAATGATTTGAATTAGTCTTCTATCCTACAACTTTTAATTGGAGCTTTTCCTTGCGGCCTTCTAGTGGGGCCCTATCTTACAACCTTTTGTGGCTCTATTACGAAAAACCAAATTGTAATTTTGATGTGTGCTTGCAATATTTAGACTCGTGACTTTGCTACTAAAAGTGCTTCGAGCTTGTGGTTTAAGGGGGTGAGTATTATGCTTCTAAACTAAGACTATTTATGCACAATGATATCTTTATTTTCTAGTCTACAAAACTAAAAATTAGATAAAATACAAAAAATAAATAATACCATATTGCACATACATAGAATGCTACAAAATGAATTTGTAAACAACAAAGCTATTTAAAAGTTTGTATTACAATAATGACATAACAACTTTTACAGTTGTGCCTCTCAAGCAAACATCGACTAGACTCTCCTACTAGCTTCTAACTGGCTAGATCATCTTAATATCTTCTATTTAGCCTTCCTTGCCGTTACATATATGTTCATATTTATAAAAATATTTTGCTTTTGGATTGAGATCTTAACAAACAAATAATTTTAAAGCCGAAAAACCTTAACCATTAATTTGACTTCCATATTGGGCTTCAAACACTATTATTTTGTGATTGGACTAGGATCTCAATGATGAAAAGTTGGAAGGACAAATTCCTTTATTGTTTATCTTCTTACTCCAATGTTATAGTGTGATTGTTTGGGTTTCCTTTGCAAACTGATGGCCATTTCAACATAAAGATGTTGTGATTGTTCAACTGGTTTGCCTTTGCAACATTTGGGTTACGATCCTTTCACGACTCCACAAACTTGGCCTTCATGTCTACAATTTTCGCTAATTCAAAATCTTCTACAATGCTTGCTGGTTCTAAGGATGGTAACTTGGTTTCATGTTTTTTTTTCCCATGGAAAAAACATTATATTCATAGAGAAATATACATGTTACAAAGCGTTACTGTTAGTTTTTACTGCATTTTAGGTTTGGTCTGATGCTTCCACAGTTACACACAAATTAACTCAATTTGAACTGTAAACATAAACACACCAAGAGGCCTAACTTTAACACAGCAGAACATAAACTTGTAATCTGATCATACACAAGTATTCAATCTCAAAATCAATATTCTTATGCCAAGAATCAATGGGCTCCTGTACCAGGGATAATGGCCCATTTCTTCTATAAGGAATATACCAAAAAGCACTTACAAACACTTGCTGTCCAAGGTCCGCTCCTTCAGACCTGCTGTCACTTCTTTAATGCTGCTGCTAGACACTTGTTAACTCCTTGGAGACTGCTATACTAGTCTTCCCTTACTGCTGGCCACCTGTCCAGCCCTCAAGGCTGCTGTTCTAGCACTTGATTGGTCTCCAAGATTGCTGCTACAGGTCTGCAGTCCCTTCAAGACCTTCCACAAGGTTGGCTGCTGTCCACACAGTCTAGCAACCTCAATTTATCCCTGCTGTCACCTACAGCAGTCCTCTATTTGCTGTCCACTCTGCTGTCTTGCTGGTAACCACCTTCTGCCCTCCTTCTAGGGCCCCAAGATTCCTTATCATCTCCTCCACTTGCTGTCCTACAGGCCTGCTGGCCTTTCTCTGCACCTGGGAACTGAGTCTAGGGTCTGCGGCGCCTCTCTTACAGCAGGCCGAACCTCCCTTACTTGCTGTTTGTCTCTTCTAGGACTGGCCAAGATCTTTCTAGGCTGCGGCTGCCTCACCTAGGCAGGCCGAGCCTCTTCTCTCTGCTTCTAGCCTCACTCGGCCCTCTTCTCCAGCAAAGTACCTGCCAAAACAAGACAAAAACACAACAAGTTGAGGCCTAATGGCCTCTCTTCATGGATGGACTGCACTTACCAAGTTCTTGGACTGAAATCCCCAAGTTCTTTCACTTATCTTTTGTCACAATGACTTGATCTCTTATATATACAAGTCCAAGGGGTGTGTGTCAAGAAGTCTTTTTACAAGTCATCTCAAATGTAGGCTCATGTGGTGTGAAGTCCCATCACAAACCGCCAAAGCTCATCAAAAAGCCCATGAGGCCCTGACCTCATTTCTAGGCCAATTTTGACGAAATGAAAGGCTAAACTGGTGCCAACGAAATTTCCCACAAGCCTGGCACCTTGGCTTCTAGTGGGAATACCTCCCGAAGCTACAGAATCAACAGTTACAGGCCTGGACAGGAGAGCTGTTGCAGTATCCTTCCTGCATTCAAAAAGGAATTTTGATCCAATTGGGAAGTTTATACAAACTAGTTCTCATACATTCTTGACTTTTTCTTTGTATTTAGATCCAACTGGGAAGCTTATACCTCATCTACAACATATGTTCACGAAATCATAATCAAACAGGAGCAAAAAACAAAAGCAAACGATGACAAAGGGTACCAGACTTCCATGTTCGAGAGTAGAACTCCATCTTCGAATTCTTCCTCAACAGAGGTCCCTTCATGAAGGAGGAGTGCTTGTTTTGAAATCTTGTCAGCTAACACAATCATTTCATGACTGATGTGAGCAAAGGATATCCATTCAAAAGTTCTTTTTAGTTCTCCACATGCTCTTTTTATGGGCCCCATTTCTAAATTATCCACTCGAATCTTATCGTTAGCCCAATCAATAACAAGTTTAGAGTGACCCATTACCTTTAATCTTCGACAGTCCATCAAATTGGCTAAAGAAAGAAGAACCCACAATGCAACAAATTTCGTTCCTCTGCCCACTAAATACTTCAAGTGAAAGCAACATGTTTGGTTTAAATAGAAAATAACTCCAACTCCTTCCGCTGGATGGTCTCGACTGGCTCCGTCAAACAACCCCCACAGAGTCTACATATTGAAGTCCGGCTTCACAATTGATTTCTTTCTCTTTTGCTTTGGACAAACCTTGAAATCCATGAAGGACTTTAACATCAATGGAGTAACCACCTCGACAAGCATGATAATGTCCTGGAATATCTCTCGTTTGCGAGTCCACCACAAATTATAAATGAGATGACAAGGAATGGATTTAAGCTTGAAAGAAGGAAAATTCCTCATCCACCCATGTAGACATCGTTCTAGAGTAGAATTATTCCATGAAATATTTAAGAGGAGTCTTGAGGATATTGTTGACCAAACCTCCTTAAAGAAAGGACATGTAACAAACGTATGATAAACTGACTATTCATCTAGTTTACATAGAAAACACCTATTCGGGCCTATCCATCCTCTTTTTAAACTGTTGTCCCATGTCAAAATTTTATTCAAGAGAGCAAGCCAAACAATGATATTGACCTTCAACGGGCTTCACAATTTCCATATCAAGGCCCACCACCATTTTTCCTATACTTGCCGATCCTCTTGCTTACGTGCTTCATAACCCAACTTTGTAGTGAACTCTCCATTCCCCAGATTCCTCGACCATACTAACCTATCTTCTTCATCTGATAAATTAATTGCACCAATAACTAGCAGCTTTATGAATGTTGATTTTACCTATGTTAGCACATGAAATTATAGCCAGTAATTTAGTAAACACAGAAATATATGCTTGCTGATATAAATCTGGAAATTATGCTAATAACCTATAGCTGAGATATAAAACAACAAAATGACAACAAAAGCATTCACATTCACAACCAAGCACATAAATTGAACAAGACACCATATGTTACCCTGGAAACCCCAGTGTGGGGAAAACCAGCCTCGGTACAACCACAAATTTTGCCTGTTCCTTGCTGTTCGTACGGCCTGAGAATGGCCTAATATGCTGCTGGAAGGTACAACCAAGTTCTGGCTGTTCTGGTTGAGGCCGTATGACCCTAATTCACCCTCCTTTAGCGCTGTACAATCTAGCTCTAGTATGGCCTGAAGCTGGTCGCCTCGTATGGCCTCTCCTTGGCCTCCTACTTGCTGCCTCAAGCTCCAGAAATCGCCCTTACCCTGCTGTTCAACTTCTCCCAAGTTGCCCCCCTCTTCCTCAACCCAAAACTAGCCCAAGCTCTCTCTTCCTCTCACTTGCTCAACCTCAGAAATGAGAATAGTGAGTGTCCTCTCACCCTCCTTTTATCTCCTTAGCAGCCCCCCATTCACCTTGAGATGTGTGCCAAGGCTTGGCCTCAATGGTTGAAATTTGGGGCTGTTGGACCCCACTCTCCACTAGGTGGTGCGCTCCCCTTTGGATAGGGTCCCACACTCCACTAATAGCCACCTTCATGAGGTGCACACTCTCTCCTTGGGCCCCACATTCCACTCAAGGGTGAAATATTGTTGCAAGCCTAAGTTAAACTTACGCTGAAATACAAAGGCTGATTTGGGTCAATTTTAGGTGTCCATCAGCATGCCGAGGACACATGGGCCTATGCTGAGACACCTCATGAGCTAAAACTAGCACTCCCTCTTAGCGAGGGAGGTGTCTCCACCAGGATCAATCTCTGATCCAATCAAATCTGTTGCTGCTGCTGTAGCCGCTCCCTCTGAACCGAAAGATCCACCTGCTACTTCTGCTGCATTCTAATCTGATGTCTTTCTTTGCTCATCCATCAATGTCAAGTCATACCAACTGGGTTTCTTCGACATTGATTTCTGATCAAGGATTCCCCTGGATCCACCTACAGGCTGTCCTAGCACCCTGTACATCATACCTTGCTTGATGCCAAGCCTCACTGCTGCATCCAAGGCCGCTACCTCTGCCCGTATGAGCACGTGTCCATCAACG
Organism: Picea engelmannii; assembly: GCA_009831015.1. Taxonomy (NCBI): domain Eukaryota; kingdom Viridiplantae; phylum Streptophyta; class Pinopsida; order Pinales; family Pinaceae; genus Picea; species Picea engelmannii. The sequence continues at coordinate 135,890 of ML787285.1, read as the reverse complement.
AACATTACTTCATACCTTAGTCACTGGGTTCGCCGATTTTTATCCCAGCCCGAATGTAATCGATTAAATTCGTCGGCGAACTAAAACCCTTTCTGTGCCACCGACCACTTTCACTTCGATTCTCTTCCAGTTCCACCCGCGACCCGTGTCTTTGCCCTCGCCCTCGCACAAACGTGTCCAATGTCGAGTCCGACCAGTCCATTGTCCAGTGTCGAGCGGTCAACATTTTTCGGTCAACATTTTTCTTTGAGAAATCACATACCCAACATCTGTCTCGGAGCAGTTGCATGCCCCAATGGCACTCCATCTCTAGCGTACCCCCCAACCGCGACGTGGCTTTAGGGTTCAACACTCCATTTACATGAGATTAATAAATGTATAGTGAGGAAGATAAAACATAAAAGTTCGATATTTTTATTAATAAGAAATATTTATAAAATTAATTATTAATAAAATTAAGTATAAACCTTACTTTATTTTAACTTGTATTATACATCATTTTATTAGGTTTCATAACTTAATTAGTATTTGAAATCTCATGTCTTTTAATAAATTACAATGATATTTTGTGTTTTCATTTCTATTATACTAGAATATAAAAATAATATCCTTAAATTAAAGCAATAAACTATAACCCAACCAAATATGTGTAATTTTAAATTTTTATATCTATATATTTTTAATTTTTCAAATTTGTAGTATGTCGAACTTAATGACGAATTTTATCCCCAAAATTTTGATTGTCGAATTTTTGTCAAACTTCAAACTTGCCGAATTCGAACACGAACACGAACACGAACCAGGTGACTAAGCTTCATACCCCACATCCTCCAGAGCTGATATAGAGAGCAAGTTGACCTTAAGCTTTGGCACATACATCACCTCATCCACCTCCAGAGACACTCCTGATTCTAGCTTGAATCTGACGCATCAAACCCCCTTTACTGCATGCCTGGTGCATGCCCCATTCTTCACATGGCAGTCTGAGCCCGTCTCCAAAACACTAAGGAAAAACGACCTCATGCCCATCATATGGGGAGATGATCCACTGTCCACGAACCATGCTCCACTGTCCTCAAACTCAGTCAACCTGTTGCTGCTAGAAAGAATGGCAACCAGAGAAAATTTGTCATCGAATTTCCCTGCAAACGCATCCATCTCAGTAGATGTTGTAGCTGCTACCTCCGACTCCTTGTTAGGACACTTGCTAGCAAAGTGGCCGGCTTTGTGACATGCAAAACATCTCACTTTGCCCATGTCCCTGGAGCCTCCCGCTCTATTGCTCTTCGTTGCATGAAGAGCCACATTCTCCTCCTCACTCTTTGGCTGACTAGCCTGAGATGCATCCACTCGCAGCTTCTCCTGGGTGAAGTTGTCCCACAACCTCTCCCAATTAGGGAGTTTCTCCCATGCAACAACCACCCCTCGGACAAACACGTCCTATTGCTTGGTGAATCCATTCAAGGCTGTCCTCACCAACTTGGTTTCATCCACGGTCTCTCCTATTGCTGCAAGTTCATCTCATATCTGAGTGAACTTTGTGAGGTAAGTGACCACCGACTCTCCCTTGGCCATCTTCGTGCTTCTCAACTTTTCTCTGAGCAACATCTTCTTGCTTTGGTTGTTAGATTGATATAGCTTTACCAAGGCCTCCCTCATGTTCTTTGCTGTCTTCTTGCTAGACAAATGTGGAATGATGTGGTCTTTGGCACCATCCACAAGTATCCTTCTGGCCTTGGCATCCTTCTTGGTATGGGCTGCTAGCTGTACTGGATCAGCTGCGGCTGCCACTTTTCCTTTTGCAATTTCCAGCAGCCCATTCTCCTCTAGTACCAAGCTAATATGCTCCCTCCAAGGACAAAAATTTGAGGCTCCATCCAGCCTGTCCCCAACCCTTAAGCCTGCACTGGCCGTTTGAGTCTGCTGCCCTGTTTCACCCACACTATCTGGTCTTCTGTCCCACTTTCTGATTTACCTTTCTGGTCTGCACAACAAGTACTTTGGCTGTCCTGTATTCAGAGGCTGAGCTCTGATACCATGTTGATTTTACCTATCTCAGCAGATGAAATTATAGCAAGTAATTTACTAAACACGGAAATATATGCTTGCTGATATAAATGGAAATTACACTAATAACCTACAACTGAGATATAAAACAGCAAATTGACAGTGGAAGCATTCACAACCAAACACATAAATTGAATAAGACACCAGATGTTACCCTGGAAACCCCAGTGTGGGGAAAACCAGGTAAGAGGGGCTTTATTATGGGCTTTCAGAGGAATAATTTACAGCAGTTAAACTCAGAATTTTCTTACAGCAATTAACAGAATTCTCCCTTGACTGTACGACCTGTTTTTCTTGGCTGTTTGATGAAAATTTTCTAAGGTTCTATGGGCTTCCCAACAGGCCTGTCATTTGACCTCTTGTTGGGCACTTATTTCAAGGTTTATCAGACTGTTTTTACCACTGTCTTAGGACAGTCAACTTGCTGTCCATAACAGTCAATCTTAAGACTCTTTTGCTGCTGTTTTATGACAGCTCTGATAATTCTCCCTTGGAATCTGCCCACAAATCTTTGGTTTGATGCTCTTTTATGGCTGCTCTTTGCATGGGTTAAACAATGGGTTTATGCTGTCCAAGATTAGCTCATACATATACCATAAAACATCAAACACACCTCTAGGATCTTTAACAACCTACAACTGAAAATACTAAGCAAACATGACAAATGAACACATGTAGTTTATGGTCAACATGACCCTGGAAAACCCCCACGGGAAAAACCAGTAAGAGAGAGATGTATATATGGTTATCTCAAGCAAATGCTACAGTGAGAAAATTTAACAATGGAACCTGATACAAAAGGTTTGCTCCTCACAAGCTAAGCCAAGAGATCCCTTGAAGTTGGCGCCCCTTTTGAACATGTGCGCCCTCTCTCAAATGTGCCTGCTAGATTATGAAGAATGGCACCCTCCTTGGCTTGCTTAAAGAACCTGTTGATGAAGTGCACCCCCAAACCTTGGTGCACCCTTCCTCTACAACACAAGCTCACCACTCATGGTGCGCCCCTCCTCAAACAATGCGCACCCACACCTCAAGTGTGCCTCTCCAAGCCTTAGTGCACCCTCCTCTCAAGTGCGCCCTCAACCAAAGCCTAGTACGCCCTTCTCTCAAGCGTGCCTCCTCTCTTCCTCTCTTCAAACCCTTGTCTCATCTCTTCCTCTCCTTCCCTCCTCTTCTCCTCACCCAAATCTCTCAAGTGATCAAGTGAAGAATGAGTCTCATCCTTACCCTTTTGCCTCCTTTAGCCTTCCTTAGGCCAAACCCTAAAAGATCAATGGCTTAGATTAGATCTAGCCAAGTTTAATCATTGGGTGAGATCACTTCTCATAAATCTCACTTAGAAACCCACTTTACTTAAATTTCCATAGTTTGCTTTATGTCTATTAATTCATCCACTTGTGAATTAATTGTCACTTTATGACTTAGTGAATAAAGTGAATGTGAAATTAGAACATAAAGTAAAGGTATAAGGGTAATAGTCTCCCCCTTTGTGTTTAGAGACTCACAAACACAAGGGGACCACTTTCCAAGGTACACAAATCTCAACCTTTGACCCAACAAACTCTGCCAACACAACTACCTCGGTACAACCACAAATTCTGCCTATTCCTTGCTGTTCGTACGGCCTGAGAACGGCCTAATCTGCTGCTGGAAGGTACAGTCGAGTTTCGACTGTTCTGGTTGAGGCCTTACAACCTTAACTCGCCCTGCTTTAGCGCTGTACAATCTGGCTTTGGTATGGCTTGAAGCTGGTAGCCTGGTATGGCCTCTCCTTGGCTTCCTCCTTGCTGCCTCAAGCTCCAGAAATCACCCTTACCCTGTTGTTCAACTTCTCCCAAGTTGCCCCTCTCTTCCTTAGCCCAAGCTCCCTCTTCCTCTCACTTGCTCAACCTCACAAATGACAATAGTGAGTGTCCTCTCACCCTCTACTTCCTTTTATCTTCTTAGCAACCCCCCATTCACCTTGAGATGTGTGCCAAGGCTTGGCCTCAATGGATGACATTTGGGGCTGTTGGACCCCACTCTCCACTAGGTGGTGCTCCCCCCTTTGGATAGGGTCCCACACTCCATTAACAACCACCTTCATGAGGTGCACCCTCTCTCCTTGGGCCCCACATTCCACTCAAGGGTGAAATATTGCTGCAAGCCTAAGTTAAACTTAGGCTGAAATACAAAGGCTGATTTGGGTCAATTTTAGGTGTCCATCAACATGCCTAGGACACATGGGCCTATGCCGAGACACCTCAGGGGCTAAAACTAACAATGAAATTCCTCCATTCTTTTGCATGAGGACCAATCAATTGTAAATCGTCCGTCAACCAACCCTCGCTCTAGGGAGCATTTCTATCATGCTTGCAACTTGGTTTTATGTTGTGTCTTCCATGCTCATCTTATCTTCATCTCTAGATTTGAGTCTTAATTGGTGCTCTATATTAGTACCATCTCTCTCATTTGAAGGTAGAATTTCACCAATCCCACCTAGACAGTCTTCGAACCCTATTGAATTTCCATCTCCTTACATTGAAGCTAGGATTTAGTTGGATTTACCTTGATGAATATCAAATGAGTATTCAAATTCCGCATCCTTTGCCTAGAAACTTACCTGAGTTGCTAATTAAAACATGTAGTAAGTATAAATTCCAATTTCATCCTCTTCCCCATTTGAATCTTCATCGTTTGAATTCCAAGCAAAATCACCATTCCCCTTTTTGTTTTTACCTTTGAGCATATCGATTGCTATCCTAGGCTCCATGCTTGGATTTTCCACAATAAAAATGAATCCTTGCTTTCTTAGTGTTGCCTTCACCTTTTCTTGACTTTTTATCTCTTTGTTGAAGAAGACTTTTTCTTCAATATCTTCTTCATCATCCATATGATTCTTGTCTACTAGGAGAGATGAAATTATGGATTCTAAGAATAGCGAAGGAATACGGGAGTGTGAATATAATATTGTTATAGTTTGGGGAAAACTATTTATTGCATTCCCTTAGCGACATCTTCTTCAACCTTAATACCCACTTTAACATTTGTTATATTAATGCTTTTAAAGCTTCAATGCGATTGAACATTGTCTCTCTGCTAACCATTTTACTATTTAGATCGCAAAAATTGCTTCGTTAAATAAACTTTGCATTCTTAGCTTATGATCCAAACAATTTATTTAACTCTTCCCAAATTCCTTTTGAACTTTTAGACAAATCACGATGATGTAGTTGTGTATCATACATTCCTAAATCAATAATTGATTTTGCTTTATGGTCACGAAATATTCATTCAATCAATTTATCTTGTTGTGTAGGTTTGGTTTCTATCCCATTGAAAATACTCCATACATTTAAAAGTATTAAATGTAATTGCAGTTTGACTTTACATATTTTTATAGGAAGAAAGTAAACTATAAATATCTTTGTAGTGTCGTGGATATGTGTGGTGTTGCTATAAAGAAATGCTCATTTGGACAATCTCTTTGCTATAAATAAATGTTCATTTGGACAATCTCTTTGCTATAAATAAATGTTCATTTGGACATCTCTATATATGGTGTCGGTTTGATTCATTAATGTGGAAGTGATTGACCTGCCGAATATATGCCAATGTTTAGTAGGGTATTTAAATATTATGAAAAGATTATGTCGTTGCTCTCTCATTGTCTCAACAACCTTGCTATGTTGGCATGATATTTTGTTGTCATCTATATGTGTCAAAGAAATTGGTAGAAATAAGGGTGGCAAGTGCAGGGGGGATCCTCTTTGATCTTAGAGGAAGTCAAGAATTAGACTTTGCATGGGGAATATGGGTTGCCACCAACAATGAGGAAGGGGCATTAGTGACATTTCAAGGATTGCAATTAGTTTTGTCGCATGGGGTAAAGAGAACAACAATAGTTGGAGACTTGTCCATCATTTGATTTCTCTTGCAACTTATTACCCCTCAAAATTCTGGATTGGCCTATTTGGGTTAAAGGACTTTGGAACTAATAAGATGTTTGAAAGAATTACATTCTACAAGGTTCTTCAAACCAATAACATCGAGGTTGATTGCCTTGCAAATTTGGGAGCACATTTGAGCAAAGGATTCATAAGGATAAAGGGGGGGACACCATATCCGATGCTTCTCCCATGACATTCAAGTTTTAACACATAGCTATGGCCTCCATGAATAAGTTTGGTCACATCCAAGGTCGAAAGGACGTGTATTTAAGGCCAGTCGCCAACCCGCATGCCCATAGCTCTATGCATTGGGAAGGTGGCGAATTATTATATAAACCATCCCTCCATTTATTCCCTCTGGCATGTGGTTTGTTCTTGCTTAGTTCTTCCTCTTTGTTGGCATCATTTTTCAATCTTGCAAGGCGAGGGGCTTAGAACTTGGTTAACCGAGTGTTTTTGTAGGGTAGTATGTTGAGAGGGTTTGTTTGTGGGCTAGGCTTTGTCTCATTGCAAAAGATACAATGGCACAATGTTGGAATTGTCAATGTGTAATGTGTGAATTGACCCAGGTCAAGAGGCAAATGCAACACTATGAAATGGGAATCTTAGAGGTTCATAAAGAAGTTATTCAAGCAACTCTCCAATGGAGCTGCTGGCATGAGATGTGGGAGGAGAACCTTCAAGTAGAGGTGCGGGAAAGGGCCTGTAATGTGGTGTAGACGACGGTTTAGATTCAGACTTTGAAGGAAATGGAGAGAGAGATTAGAGCACTCATGAAGGCTTAGGATTGAAATATCTGGAGCTGGATTGAAGTTGGGAACAATTGATGCTTTGGTTGACAAATTGGTCAATTGTATTCACCTCCTTTTGGAGGTGGTTTAGTCCCATTCTCATGCTGTTGGCATGGACATGAATTTAGCTTTGCATGGCACCCTTAGAATAAAGGAAGAAAGGGACTAGTTGAAAGTAGATGTTATGCGCCCAACATAACACAATTGCAAGGTTAACAAGAGGAAATTTCTGCTCAAGAGTTCTAGGTTTTTGTTAATTTTGGTTGAGATTGTTTGTCATGCAATATACCTACCATTTTAGTATTATAAGGATTTGAATAGGCAAATGTCAGGTATTTTGGAACTTAGACATGATAGTCTTCAATTCATGTTGTGGACTTATGTTGCTATATTTGTATTACAATTCCGACCTGGCCCTTTCTAATACAAAATTACTCGTTATTGTTAAAAAGTAAGAAATTGGGAGAAATATTTTGATATAATATGTTAGGGATTCGATGTTCACCGTGTTCGTTAAAAAATGTTATTTAGTCACATGAAGCTTAATTGCTAGCACGAAGGTATAGATTGACCATTGTTGTAGTCACTGCCAAATCCCCTACCTAGAAAATTTTCACATAGTTAATCTCCAAAAGTTTCAAGCAACATATTTTTATATTTCTGCCATTGTTGTTTCATGGAACCCTACCATCGATTGATGTGGAGCTTGATGGTCTATACCATTGTTGATTTTTTTTAAAAATATTTTCTTATTCTGTACTTTCCTTCCAATAAGCTAAGGTTGAAAAATAGTATTTGCCTCTTTTTAACATAATATATGGTTTTTTTCTCATAGAATGTTTTGTAAGTTTTGTAAGTCCGGAACATGTATATTCTATTGATGTATTGATGGAACCATTTTATTTGAAAGGGGTTGATCTACAATGGATCAATTGCTTTGAGGAGGTTGTTACTCTTGGCTATTTTTGGAAGTGCTTCTAGTTAACTCGTTATTTTATTATCGTTGAAGTATTCTCATGGAGTTAGTTAGATGAGAACACTATTATATTGTTTTTCTTGTGGAGGATGATTATCTTATTATTTCTTCTAGAGAGGACAGTGGATCCCAACAACTCGAGTGGATCCCAACAACTCACTTCTAATTTTAGTAAGGAGTTTGTTGAGGAGGATAGAATTATACTATTTTATTGTTCTCCTTCATAACTCATACTTAGCCCATGATTTACGAAGGAGAACATGTACTATTTTGTGGGTTGCCTCTTCCTCTCATTCCACGAGTTGACCAGATTGTGGGGTTACATCATGGTGGGAGATTTTATGTTATTTTGCATGGAGTTGGATGTATTGATGGAGCCGTTTTATTTGAAAGGGGTCGATCCATAATGGATCGATTGCTTTGAGGAGGTTGTTACTCTTGGCTATTTTTGGAAGTGCTTCTAGTTAACTCATTATTTTATGGTCGTTGAAATATTCTCATTGAGTCAGTGAGATGAGAACACTATATTGTTTTTCTTGTGGAGGATGATTATTTTATTATTTCTTCTAGTGAGGAGAGTGTATCCTGACAACTCACTTCTAATTTTAGTAGAGAGGAGAGTGGATCCTGACAACTCACTTCTAATTTTAGTAAGGAGTTTGTTGAGGAAGATAGAAATGTGATATTTTATTGTATTCCTTGGAGAACTAATGGATCTAGGAAAACGATTACTTTTCTATTGTACGAGGAGTCGGGCTCAAACCTATTTTACGGTTTGCTCTCTCCTTCATTTGGTATGATTGGGATTTTGGGGATTGTGTTGATTTTGTATTAGGAAACCCTTGTAGCATGTTGTGATTGCCTTTATAATGAACCATGTGTCATTTGGATAGAATAATGTAAGGATTTACCCCTCTTATTTCTATTGTTCTTGTGTTAACCTTTCATATAATAAACCAATTTTTTTTCTAGATGAACATCACCTCACATTCATGACAAATGCTAAACTATGGCACCTATAGCCTTCCAAGGTAATTTTCTGTTATAAAATCAGAAAGCTAAGGCTGATTTGTGGCATGCATAGCAGCCTCTATTTCCTTACATTCTCATGCACTTGCCCTCTTTGATCTATGCTCCCATGACTGCATTTGCCCAAGGTGTGATTAAGCACTTGGTCTTGGGGTTTGTACCTTCATATTCCTTTCCCACACCACTCATTAATCCATTATATTACTACCACCCATTTTGTTAAGGCTTACTCTTCAAAAATCACCTTGTGCTCTCCACTCCATAGCCTTAGCAATCTTATCTTTAGGGAAACACCCCTTGAGTTGGAGAGGAGCCAACCAAAATTGTGAGGAAGAGCCACTGTGGTGATAGTGGGTAGCCTTCCTAAGTGCACAAAACTATCCCCTTGATGCTTAGGACTTTACATCATTTGGGGGTGCTAGATTTTGTTGTAACACTACCCACTGTCACCTCCTTAGAACCTCCCTTCACTTTAGGCCGGTTCTCCTCTGGCAGAAGGGCGGATTCCCTAGATCATATCACTAATCTGTCTATTAGCGCAGATCTGAAAATCAGATTAGTGATTTGTGTCTTTAATAATCTTTAGAATAAAAGGATGAGAAGACAAGCAAGGCAAAGTGCCTTGCCCTTTGAGCAAGTGGAGTCAAAGCAATACTTGATGAAGAGGTTTGTAATTTGAAGGAGAAATCAGCAAGTCATGTTATACATGAACATCACTAATTAACTCAACTTCATGGATGCAAAGAACTATTGATAAGCTCATTAAGATGCTCTGTTATTTCTAACTCAAAACCAACCTGCATATGATGCAATTAATGAAGCAAAGAGATCAGCAACAACCATCAAATATGAGTGAATAGAAGCCTTTAATTTTCATTAGCAAAAATTGATTACATCAAAGGACAAGGAGGGCAGGAATACCTCTGCAAATGTCCTTATCTAGCATCCAAACAACCCACAATAAATGTGTGACAGATCTGAAAATAGAGATATGTATCAGCAGAATTTGATATGACAGCCCTAGTCTCAACATGATTTGTACTCTAGCAAAATATAACATAATTCACCCAAGCTTCCTCCCCCATAACCTATAAATTCACAACACCCTTGGCCTTCTAGGGGAGATTCTCTCCACTTGAACTTCTGATTTACAAATGAGGAGAGCTCATCCTTTAATAGCCTTTTCTCCTCAACTAATTTTACAATAAAATATTATTTGGAAAAGTCTAGAGAGCCTTAGATCCTTCTTTTCTCTAAGAAATATTAATAAAAGATTATGAGAAGGGTATAGAAATGCCACTTGTACTCTTTAGCACAAACAAACTCTCGAAGATGCTTTCCTTCTTGGATAAATGGGCTGCTTTAGGACCTTCTAGGTTGAGCGTTTCCTTCTAAATAACCTCTCTTTAAGTACCCTCATAAAATAACAATAGATGCCAAGTCAAAGAAGTGCTCTTCAAGATAGGGAAATACTCCTCTTTGGGATGATAAAGGAATGTCATGCATTTTCAGTAGAGCTAGGGTATTCCTTCAAAACCTCCTTCAAGTTGGGCACTCCAAATGCGGCTAGGGTTTATGGCAAATTTGAAATCATTGTAACTCCCTCAATATTTGTTGGATTTTCTATTATGGCCACAGTTATGAAATGCTACAGCCACTCTACACCTTCTAGCACTGATCTCGTGACAATCCGGGCACTCTGCCAAAAGGTATTTGTTGCTAACAAACTCCCTACAAAGTGGATCTCATGGACCTATGTGCCCCTACTGTAAGGATTGCATAGAACAACATCCCAAAATGGGTGTTTCTCTCCAAAAACATGCAAGGACAAGTGTAAGTACATGCCAATTGTAACTTCCTCCCTTGGTGTTGTTAATTTGTAGCAACCAGTGTCTACTCATGCCTATGTGTCCTAGGCATAGAGTGGACATTAAACGTAGCCAAATCAGCCTAAGTCTATAAGCCTAAGTCTGACTTAGGAAACCCAACAATATCTGTGTTTTGTTAGTGGATTGTGGGGACCTGCTGAGTGAAGCACTCAGCCTAGTGCTCTGTGGGGCCCTGCTTAGTGGGGGTGCTCAGCCTAGTGCTGAGTGGGGTCCAGAGAAAGAGAGTGGCTCAATCTGGGTCGTTGAAGCCATTGCTCGGTGCTAATCCCAAGGCAACCAGTGGGGGAGGCTGGGTATAGAGGGGCTGAGGGTGATGGGCATTCTCATTCTTCATGTTTGAGAAGAGAAGGAGGTGCTAGAGGCTGAGGAAGAGGCTTATTGTTGCTGAGAGAGAGGTCAAGCATTTGCTGGGTTGAATAGCAAGCTCAGGGTGGTTTCTGGGCAGACCTGGCAGCTAGAAGAGGCCACCTACAGGACTGTTCTGGACAGCAGAGAGTTGCTGTTAGCAGGGTCCTGTAACAGCAGCAAAGAGATGATTGTTATGGTCCTTACAGCTTCAACACAGAGGGCAGAAACTGGGGCTGAGTTACAGAAGTTTGAAGGGTCATTCCAGAGACCATTCAGCAGCCATCTAAGGAGGAAATCAGGGCCGTACAGCAGCAGCCTTGAGAAGCTGAGTCTGCTAGGCCATACACTCAAGAAGTGGAGCATTTCTGGGCTGTAAGAATTTTTATTTTCTGCTGTAATTATTTTACCTCTGAAGCCTCTAATAAAAAGCCCTCCTTTGCTGGTTTTCCCCACACTGGGTTTCCAGGGTAATCTACTGTGTAACTGTGTGAATGTTTTTATTTTCCGCTGTGCATGCATGCGATACATACTCAGCTGTAGTAAACTATCATAGTTCAGTTTTGTTTCTGTTCTGAAATATTTCTGGGTTTGAGAAACTATTGGCTGTTTATTCTTTGCTGGGTATT
>ML787285.1:89611-119728 GCA_009831015.1 Picea engelmannii | reverse complement strand
CAGATGTACTCATCTCCTTTCCAAGTACTTCCATAATGATTTATAATTTATACATATTTGATTTCTGTCTCATGCTTTGTATGTAGCCTTTCTCATCTTAATGCTTAACAATCTTATTCTACAGTTTCTTGACAAAAATATCATTAATCTTGTTCTGGAAAATACATGAGTATTTTAAAATGGTTTAACTTTTGTGACAGATTGCAGATGTTTTGGCTGATGCTGGAGATTCCTGTGGAGTGAAATCTGTTTGCTTGTATGGTGGTACCTCTAAGGGACATCAGATTTCTGTTATGAAGTCTGGAGTGGTAAATTAATCTCCCCTTTTTCCTCTTTATAACTGTAAAAATTTAAATACTCATTGACTAGGAGAGAAACATGTCAAGTTATACCAGAGAGTAGATGAAGGAATCTCCCTAATCAGCCTAGCAGTTGGAGTGTTACTCATCTAGTTGTGTTGCAGTGTGACTGTACTGGGGCTACGCAACAAACTTCAGTGTAAAGGGACTTTGAAGTCATAGAATAAAGGACTTGATATGGGGTTTTATTTGAAGTGACATACAATTCCATTAACAGAGCATCGAAACCATATTTACCACACTATGAGCTGATATGTACGTCAGACATTGCTTTTGGAATTGTGTTACAGTCTGTATATCTTTTACACTGTCACTCTGTGTTCCACGGGGACGTGTCCCCCAGGGTCGGGGTCGCACCCCGCACGTTTCCTACGTACCCGGGACAGGGGGACTCCTGGGGGGACGTTTCCCCATGTCCCCTTTTTGGGGAGATGCGGGGAGACACAGGGGGATGCGATTCCCCAAGGTGGGGGATGAGTCTCCCCAAAAGGATGACTCCTTGGCGTCTCCCCTTGAAAAGGGGGACTTCTGGATGTTCTCCCCCCTCGAAAGGGGGACTCCTGGGTGTCCCCCTGAATTTTTTTTGCTTAATAAGGCTTAAAAAACAAAAATTTAAAAACAAAAATAAAAATTTAAAAAAAAGATAGTGACATTCCCTTTGATGGTCCCGATGACTTCATTTAGGAGATGGATGTAGAGGACTGGTCAATGAGATTGACTCCATGATGGTCATTTTAAAATTTATTTTTGATGTTCATTATTTTTTCAGTTTTATCTTTTGAGTCTCGACTCTAGATACTGATGACCTCAGACCTCGACTCGTCACTCTTTACTATTTTTGAGTTTGAGTAATTCCAATTTACTACTTCAGACATTAGTACCTACTATTTTGTTTAGTACTAATTAATTAGATTCTAGAATGATGAATCGTGAATTTAATTTTTAAATCAATGTATCAATATTTTACTATTTCTGTTTCAACTTTCATTTATGATTTATGAATCAATGTATTACATTACTGAATTTGAATTTGAATTTTGAATCATGTTTAATAGTTTATATCATTTACAAATTTGAATTTTCAATTTATTAATTTAGTAGTATTTAGTATTTTAGTATTTACTGATGAATTTGCATGGGATAAATTGTTATTGTTGAGATTTTATCATTATTATTATTATTTTTAAAATTTTATATTTAATATTTTTTATATTATATATGTGACGTCTTCCCGTCCCCCATTTCCCTAAAATCCCTAAAATTTGGGGTATTTCCAGATGTCACCCCTGTGCGTCTCCCTGCACCCATGTCCCTCCGTCTCGGAGTCTTGGTGGAACATTGCTGTCACTCGAGTGTAAATTAATGGAAGACAATTATACCACCTAAAGAGAGTTACTGTCCTTTATAGGTTTCCATATAAGAACAAAACAAAGTATTGATACTGGATGGATAATCCCAAGGCTTATATGATGAATGTTTCCCCACAGTTTCCTTAGCAGGAATGGCCTTTGGCAAACTGTCCTACAACATTCACTAGATGCACCGCTTTACCTCATTCTCTGAGTACAAACATCAGAAAGGCCCGGTTGATGCCAGACAACATTGCCAGTCAGGTATGTAACCTGTCTTCAGCTGTGTCCTAACCTCTGGAGGACATTTAATGTCTAGTCTCACCAGAATGTCCTTGGCATTACATTTCTTCTCATTAACTCTGGCATTAGTCTGGCCCTGAGGACACATAGCTTTTGGTGGGGAACAACGTGCCTTACCTTAGATGAGTGTTTTTGGCATGTGTTTAAACTTTAACCTCAGACAGAAGGCTTGTTTAACAAGGCATGGTCACCTGATCAAAGGGCTATTGTCTAGCCTTACCTCACTCGTATTGGTGGGACAGTACATTTAAGTTTCACTTGTCTAGATATATGCATAAAAAGTTTGACATATTCTAAGAAATATATTAAATACAATAATGACGCGACTTTCTTCAGATGTTAAAAGTTGGACCAAAAAGTGAAGGTTCCTAATAAATTATAATTTTATGAGCGAACTTTACGCTTTTTGTAATATAAACTTATTTCATACCTCAGACTCCAGTTTAAAGTTCCGAGCAGTTTGTTAAGGAATTTATCTTGAGAATTCACATAGAATTTTATGCAGAATTAAGTACTGTTATATTGACTGCAAAGTAGTTTCTGTTGCTGATGTTCTTATTTACAGTATCTTTTATAATCTGGATTGTCATATTCCGTGGAACTGAACAGCTAGGAGACTGTTTTCAGGGTGTTTTCCACTGAATTTTCCGAAAATGAGGGTGTGGAAAGGTCAATCTAGTCTTCTGCTCTAGACATCCTATGATTCTGACATAAGCAATTGTTTCAACAACTAAATGCCTTGATGGTGAGCCTATTTATTGTTTTGATTCTCACTTTACCAATAGTTCCATTCAGGCTACTCCATAAATACTAAGCGCTTTTTTGGGGTGACTAGGTTCCAATACAGCACCCAATGGTGCTGACTAATAAGATCAGTGGCATCCTGTTGACGGGTCGAAATGACCTTGGCCAACGGCAGGGGTTACCCCGGATGAGAAGTCCCATTTAGACCTACACCGTTTGGAATAGGGAAACCCTCCGGGTTTTGGTCCGGCAGCCATTGCTTTGGGGTTTACTGGTTGCGGCCCAATCCACTGTTTATGGTTTTCTAAACTAAATAATGAAATGAAACTAATTTAAGATCCAAATGCATGCATCTGGACATGACTAATAGTAACCAGAAAGCAAACACAGAACCACACATGCTCCTGTCAATGACCCATGAATTAGTTCGCTGAGAAGAAAGACAAGAATACGAGTAAATGATTGCAAATCTAGAATAATTCAGCATTAAAACACCATCCTCCTTTTCTCAGGTAAGAAAAATCTTCAATGATTGGTATTTGCATACAGGGCATTCATAAGATAAGATTGTGACAAGTTAAGCATGATACAACGAAGACAATCGATCAGACCAATCAAGCAATCATATGGACTGCTCTGTTAATCAATCTATAAACAGAAATTTGGTTCATCCTTCAAATTAAGCAATCCTTCCTAGCTTAAACCAACTTTCAGTGTAGCAGAGCCTGATTGAAAAACAAGGCTGACTAAGAAATCCTTTACAGGAGAACAGATTGACAGAGAAGTCTTATGACATAAATCATCAGTTAAGCTTATAGCGAGATTTGCATGTAACAGTTAGCAGAAAGGTAATGCTTGAATTAATAGGAATCCACACTTGCTTGGATGCTTCAAATCTAATCTTGCTTCTTACCAATTTCGTGTCGCCCAGATCCCAACAGAAAAAGGAGATTGAACTACCTTGAATCTTCTTTGGTTGGCAAAAGTTCTTTTGAGCAAAAGACATCTCTAGCCAAGTCCCAATGATATCATGAAAGTGACTGTGGTGATCCTGGAATACTGGGAAGGAATTTGGAAGGCAAGAACATACCTAATTATGATGGTCAATTGGCTGCTCTGGAATGATGCTTGCTGAAAACAACTTTTTGACTGTCCTGAATATTTCTTTTACTATGCATGACATTTGGTTGTAAATTTGGTTTCACCTCCTCCCGAGGTTCTGAAAGCTTACTAGAGATGTCGCAATATTCGTAAGAGGATCCATACCATGTATTTGTTGCAAGAATTTGGTGTTCTAGAGGTTCAATGTTTTCAAGTTGAACATGGTCATCAAAAGATAAAGCTCCTACTAGCACCTCTTCTGAGATGGAACGAGGAAGTTTGAAAAATTATGCCTCTTTCATATCTCCAGTCTTCTCATTGTCTTCAATGGAGAATGCAGGTATTGTGTCTTTCGATAGTGACCAAATTATCATATTTTCAGCAGTCTTAGGCCTGTCTGTGCTATTGAATAAAGGAAAAGGTCCACCACCTGTTGTTTCTTTCAAAGCCGAACTGTGGATTTGGTGTGGCTGAATCTTGACCAGATTCCATCTCTGAAATAAAAACAGATCTCCTGCGTCACACACAAAGGTAAATGGGAGGGAGAGGCTGCCCATAACTTACCCTTTCAGACTGTCCCCGAATATGGAATTGCAGATCAAAAGGTAGCATTTCTATAGGTGAATTGGTTGCCTAATGTACATTTTTCAACTCATAAACCCATGTATATTCGTGATCAACTTTCTTAGCACCCTTGTCAATTTGAATTGTTTTGTAGACCAATGTCTAGTCTCCATTGGGCGTTGTGTTTAAACTTCAGGTCATCAAAGGAAGTAGAAATGGGAGAACTTTGTGCCTCCACATTCAGAGATATGCATGGTGCATTATAACACCTTTGCTGATATTGTGAAGGAGTAGCTTTGAATATATGCAATTGAAATCTACTTCCTCTCATTATGCAAAGAAGACTTAGATAGTTAGTACCCTAAGTGTTCTTCTCTGATCACATGCCCAAGATTCGAAAGGTGAGCCATTTAGTGCTGCAGGGCACAATTCTTTGTCTGGGAGCTCATGAATATCCTATTGTAACTTTCCCAGTAATGCAGAGTCTTCTACAACAAATACCTGTTCAGAAGTTCCTAATTGTGATCTCCAGCTTACTGATTTCCGACTGTAAGTGTTAAGGTGAATGTTATTGAAGTCAGGAAAATCTTCTTTCAAGTCTTTTCAAAAATGTTTCCGCACATGACTTGTAAAATCAGAGGCAAACCAAAATCAACCAAACTTAAAGTTAAAAAACAAAGCGAAATGTACTATTCAAAAAGAGAAGACTCACATGTAAAAGAAACTAGAAGTAAAGTAAGCTATCATGAAACAAAACAAAAAACCTGATAAAACATCTGGTGGCTTTTATTTAAGAATCCAAAATAATCCAAAATTCTATTCTGAAAGCAGGAAAATAAAATCTATGCTACTTCTACCCTAACCTACACTAGCTCAATCAAATGCTATGTGAAGTCATAAAGCCAATGTAACCATTTAATCACCTCAATATCTACCGGGGTATCATGGCATCATGTAGGTGCGTGCAGTTGAGGTATTATGTAATGTTTGGTGGAAAAAACTAAAACTTTATGAATTTGGTCCAAAACAAAAAGCATTAGATACTTACTGGTTCGAGGAAATCGTCGAGCAAAAGATACCTCCAAGAAATCTCCAATAATATTGTCAAAATCTTGGCAATGTTGGAGTATTGATAAGGAATCCAAGGATAAGTGATGTACCCGCTCATGGAGATTAACTTGTGACTCTGAAACAAGTCTAGCTGACAAAGCTTCTTAGATTAGCTCGTCATTTCCTTTATTGTGCATGATGATGGGATGTAGATCTATTGTCGTTCTCCAATGGAGATATGAAGATTCTTTATGTTTTGTCCCCACTACCATTGGCCTCTGTTCAAAGAGATTGGTAGTTCCAAGTTGTACAAGATCAATGGATGATATATCGATCCTCAAACTCACTTTTGAAAAAGATACATAGTCATCAAAAACAGGGTTGTGATAAAAAACATAGTCATAAAAAACATAGTGACTTTGTGTTTCATTCCTGGAAAAAGGACATAAAGGTGCTATTGCATGATAAGCTGATGGATTTTGAAACACATTTGTGTAGAGGGCATATAATTTTTCAGAATCTGAAAAGCACTCGATTTCTTCGACAGGAGAGTTTGCACAAACCACAACGTATTCATTATTCTCTTGATCTTAAGGGTGAACAATTGATACAATTTCAAAGGAAACATCATTGGTCTGTTCCTACTTTGAGCTTAAGGAGTTTCTAGATTCAGATGGAAATTCCTCTGTTTCAATGTACTGGTTAGAAATCTTGTTTCCTCCATCTTCTTTTCTTAGTTCATGGATTTCATTGGAAGATATAGGCTCTATGTTTTCTAATGCCGACCTATCAATCAAATCTATAGGAGACCCAAAAATTGATTCTTCATTAAATATAGGTTTTAAATCATCCTTTAAAACACTGCCCTTGGATTGTACTTTGAAATGAGATTGCAGAGTATAAGAGACCCGAAGATCCGTATGTGGGGTCTCTATGACTGAAGTGATTCCCTCGTGATTGGAGGTGGCTGAATTCTCATTGTGTAAATCTGATTTAGAGCATTGATAAATAATTTCTTGCAGGTTAGAAACCTTTGCATTCTCTAGATGGTTTTCTTCTACGATATTTTTCAGACCAGTGCCTCCTAAACTATTAGTTTCAATGAGAGGCAAACCATTTTCTTTTGGTGATCCTGTCTGTCCTAATGGTACTGCGATGGGTTTGTATCATAAATCAGTGAGGGTGATATATCAGGTGGGGGACACCTGGGATGTTGCGATTTTTTCTCATCGTCTGAAGGCAACTTATCTTCTTCAGGGATAGAGAGAAGGTATGCAAACCAATCAAGGACTTCTTGGTCAGATGGTTTGTCACTTTCAAGGAACCTACAATAGATTTGCATAACCCTTTGAAAGAAATTATCTGGAGGTTCATTTTTATTCTTACGGATTCCTTCAAATTCACTACAGAGTTCTCTTCATAATCATAATTTTCATGAGCAATGATAAAAATTTCATAAATTGTCTCCAACTATGAATTGAGTTGGCTAGTAATGTCTTATACCAAACCCTAATTCACCCTTCTAATGTGAGGGTAAACAATCCACATATTTTATTGTCCTGAATTTTTTTAAGATTATGATGTGCAATGTTAAATTGATTAAGATGCTTGAATGTAGTGACTTGCCCTTCACCAGCGAACTTCGAATTTAACAAGAGATTAGTTGTCTTTATTGGAATGCCACCTGATGGTCTTGGAAGATCCCATACAAAAATATGGAGATGGGCCATCGCTTGTTTAAAACATTTCAGAAAAAATGGCTCCACCGAGGTTTGCTTGTCATTTGCACTCCTAGTGCCAGTTCTGTTGACTAGTCGAAATGACCTTGGCCAACAACAAGGGTTACCCCTGGTTTGGAATAGACCTCACATTGTTTGGAATAGGAAACCCATCCGAATTTTGGCCTGATAGTCATTGCTGATTTTGGGGTTTATTAGTTCCGATCCACCGTTTATGGTCTTCTAAACTAAAGAATGAAATGCCTCTAATCTTAGAGGCAAATGCATCCGTTCAAACATGACCAATAGTAACCATAAACCAAACACATGCTCCTGTCAATGACCAATGAATTAGTTCACTAAGAATATAGACAAGAATATGAGTAAATGATTGCAAACCTAGAATATTCCAACATTAAAACAATCATCTATAGTCCTATTGTTAAATTTATAAGCAGCTGCGAGAGCCATTCTCCCGGAGGATGGCTAAGACCCTAGACGAGATCTAGGACCCCCAGTGCACTCCTGGGGTATGTGGTCTGGGACCAATATTGATAAAGACCCTAGACAATGTCTAGGGCCCCTGGACTGGGTCCAGGGTACCCATGCCTGGGGCATTGGGTTCTTGGTTTGGGACCAAGATTGATAAAGACCCTAGATATGTCTAGGGCCCCTGGATTGGGTCCAGGGTACCCATGCCTGGGGCATTGGGTTTCTTGGTCTGGGACCAAGATGTTGAAGACCCTAGATATGTCTAGGGCCCCTGGACTGGGTCCAGGGTACCCATGCCTGGGGCATTGGGTTTCTTGGTCTGGGACCAAGATATTAAAGATCCTAGATATATCTAGGGCCCCTGGACTGGGTCCAGGGTGCCCATGCCTGGGGCATGGGTCGATCCTTGGTCTCTGACCTTGGTGTATAAGACCTCAGGAAAAGACCTGGGGCTACTTGATTCTAAATCAAGTATTTGATGGTACATGATCTTCCCAGAGGAAGGACATAACCACAAGAGGGACAAGTCCCATATGCAGTGATGATAAAGTAATAGGTTCACCATATGAATTGAAGGAATGAGTAATGCCACCTTGCAAACCCCCTTGGTTATTTGTTTTGGGTTTTGTTGATTTATTTAGGGGTTATGTTTTAAAGTTAAACATTAATTAATTGTCACATGTTTAAATTTCTCATTTAAACATGTGACTCTTTAATGTAACTTAACCTAGCCCTAACGTTGCCCTAACCTTGCCCTAACCTTGCCCTATCTACTATTTAAAGACCCCCCTCCTACACCTATTATACACTCACTCTTTTGTGATAGCGTGGAGATACTTTGAGCTCGCGGCCTCAGTCCTTGTATATTCCTGTTGCTGTTCTGTAGTGTGGTGCGGCCTATTTTGTGGAGTAGTCCTGTTGCTGTTCTGTAGTGAGTTGCGGCCTTGGTCAGTGGTTTATTACTGTTGCTGTTCTGTTCTATTGTGGCTGTAGTGACTCCTTGAAGGCTGCCGTCCCATTGCTTACTGCTGTGTGTTTACTGAGAGGAGCCGTGACCTATGGCTGTTTTGTGGTGCCGCGTCCTATTCTTGCTGTAGGACCGTTTGCTGAGGGTGCCGCTTTATATGCCTGCTGTAGGACTGTTTGCTTAGGGTGCCGCTTCATATTGTTTGCTGAGGGTGCTGCATTCTATACTGCTGTGGGTGCCGCGTCCTATCTCAGCTGTGGATTTTTCTTTAAGGATACGACCCCTCCTCAGATCTGCTGTCTAGTCCTGTGTGTATAGATCTGAGGGTTTCTTTGGCAAAGTATTTGGCTGGGAAGGGTTTGGGTCCCTTGGTGTTTTTGTTCTTGAAACCCTTAAGCTTGGTGGCTTGAAAGTTCCTTCAACCTTTTGGCATATAAGATCTTTTGTAGATCCATGAACTGAACCTTTGTCTGAGCATAACAACAAGGACCTACACCAATTGTGGTTTTGTGCTATTTTCAGAGGTAAGGCAGGTACCGGGTATGCTTCCTACTTGTTGATTCTAGATTCAGATCTAAGTTTGCTGGAGAATTGTTTTATTGAATAAACATTGTGTGAAACTATAATATCAGCTCCTTGTTTACTGTTTGAGTATAGTTTCAGAACTGTTTTGATCTGCTGTTACATAAGAGAGCCATTTTTTCTTTACTATCTGAGATTTATTGCATATGATCTAAGTTTTATTCTTCTACTATTACTGCTGTTATAGATCTATCTTTCTATATGCTGTTTGTGTTCCAGATCTAAGTTGTTCTTGCATTGAAATTAAAAAGAGACTGCTGTTTTTCAAAATTACCCTAAATCTAACACCTATGCTCATATATTTAGACAAACATTTCCAGAGAATAGAAATAAAAATGCAACAACTACACATAAGAATAGTCTACAGTGTGAGATACATTCTGACACAACTCTAGTGTTGAGCAAAAGTAGCAGAATAGTCCACAATAGATACACATAGGAATTGGAGTTCTCCAGAAAATGGCTTGGCCGAGAATGGTAGAGTAATTAAGCAAATAGAAAGTAAATCATAAACTCTTGCTTGCACTTCCAAAACAGTTAGCTGTTAGAGAAAAGTATAAACTTAAAAATGATGAATGATACAAGTGAACAGATTAATTTGAAAACAACAAGTCATTCATAACCCTCTATTTACCAACTCAGAGTAACAATATCGGAAAAACAATTAAAATGTCTGGTGATTTCTAAGGGAAAGAGCCAAAGCAAATTTCATGAGAGGCTTCAAACTTCAAAGTAAAGAAAATCAATACACAACAAAGTTCATGAAGGGCCAAAAATCCAAAGTAGAAGGAGGGGCCCCATGCTATTTTTTCTTCCATCAGATGTTGGAGTAAAAAATGGTATTGTTGCTAGCTCAACACATCCATATATCAGTTGGGCTAAAACTTTTTCTACAACATTTTGTCTTCTCCCCTTTTTGTGGTGCTATATTTCATTCAGTTTATGGTGTTGTAAAACATACGTTGCATATTTGTATCCTAGTATGCACTTTCTTGTTGATGCCTTAGATTAAGATATGCATGCATGAGTTTAATTGATAGCTTTTAGTCATTTGTGGTCATTAATATGATTTTACATTTTAGTAGAGTAGTAATCCTCATAATGGAGTCTTCTCTATGACAGAAGCCTCATCTCCTTTGTATTTGTGACCTCAAAGTGCCGGCTCTGCAACAACACCGCACACCCAAAGCTAAGGACCTCAAAGCATAGACCCCATCACCATACATAAGAGAACGTGGCCTCGAACCCCAATCATAAGGACCATGATCTGAGTATACATCAAACCCTGAACGATCCAACAAAACTAGAGAGAAAAAACGCGAACTGTAGAATACAAACCCCCATAAACCTAGCCGAGATCGCGGAACAGAGAAAATCTCCAAAGAAAACCCAAATGCGGGACAAACCAGGTCTGAGTGGCACTTAAACCTCTCAGAAACGAGAGGGGCCAACAACTCCGAACCCAAGCAACAAGAACGCTGAATTCGACACTCAACCATTGAACCCAGGGACACCAAATTGTTGGAGTGCATCAAACTTTGACATGCCCCGAGATACGAAAGGGAAAATAGATGGAGATCCACTAAGGCCCGCAATAAGGAGAGGAAGCTCCATAGTGTTAGCACCGGTGGCACAAATATGAAGGACTAAGACAAAGGATCTCTGATCCGGCCTGAAGAAGCAAGATCTGTGCAACCACTGAAAAAAATACAGGAAGCACGGAACACTGCCACCATCTGGGTACCCGCGCCATCAAAACACAAACCACGACCTCCACAAGAAACGAAAACGGATGAGGGAGGGAAGACAAAAGTGATCCACCGCCAAAACGAGGCCTAGAAGACTGGAGAAGCTTGCAAGACCAACCCAGCCCTCGGAGCCGACGAAGAGTCGAAGAGCAGCGTGGGTCTGCGGCTAGGGTTTCCCCTAGCTGCAGATCTCCCCTAATGTTTCCGTGGATAGGTAAGAAAGGTGGCAACATCATTACTTTTAAATATGTTACAATGGATATATTACCTATTTAATAAAGATAAGATACATTAATTTTATTAATGACCAAAGAATAGGTCAATGGGACTACAAAATATGCTTAGTCAACATTGGACTATGGGAGTGCCAAGATCACTTTTGATTGCTAAAAGAGGAAAAGATACAAATGAAAGTACAAGAAAAGAAAAGAAAATGAGAAAGGGTGAGCAGATAGAGGTAGAGATAGAGGGAGTGCATATGTTCCTATCATCATCTATCATTGGAGATATAGATAGAGATAGAAATAGAGGGAGTGCGGATGTTCCTATTATCATCTATCATTGTGAAGAATCTGATGAAAAATCTTTTAATGTCCTCTAGGGTGTGCTTGGTGGTGAGAGGACCTGATTGGGTGACCTTGAGAGGCTTTGGGGAGTGGTTCGTCAAGTCTCTCTTAATATTTGAGGCTAAAGAGAAAATCTAGTGATGGGATTTTCACTATGTGGCTAGGTTTTGGAGTATCACCACACAAGGAGCAGTTATGACGTTGTGAGCGATCTCATGAAGGTGAGATGTCTACTAATCTAGTGAGAGGATGTGTGATGTCTTGTGGATTTTATGTCATTTGTATTCATGGGTGGGGGATTTGCTCAATGCTTAGCGCATCTAATCATCAAGATAGACCAAAAAAAGGAGGTGATGAGCCTATTGGTGCAAGGTTCGGAAGGGTCTCACAAAGTCTCCCATTTGTGCATGATCACCTCACTTATGTATAAAGCTAGAGATCTTTGATTGCGATAGTATAAAAGGTGACAAAAGATCCTCTAAAATCATAGAACACGTAGTGTTATCTCACCTAGATATCATAATGTATGGGACATCACTGACATATCCTCTCCATCTATGGGATGTGTTGATTTGACTCGAACGGTAAGCGGTGGGAACAAACCCCCAACTACTTGGGTGAAATCCTAAGGCTACGTGAGAAATCGGATTGAATGTAGTTGGGGCAAATAATGAGATCGTCCTATGGTTCCAGAAAATACTTTTAATTGAAAGTCATCTTGGGGCCAGGAGTTTGAGAGCCGGGTTGGGGGGGGGGGTCTTAAGTATGTTGAAACTATTGTCGGTATATGTCATCCCTGATTTCCTTGTTGATCTTCCTTTTTGATGTGTGGAGGTGACCATGGGCATCTTGAAAGTTGTCTTTGAAGCAAGGGAGGTGCTCAATAAAAATGTCGATGCATTGAAGGAGTGAAGAAGCCTCTGAGAACAAGCAAAGGGCTAAATTGGGGAGTCTCTCTTGATTAATAGTCGAGCCCCCAAGGTGCGATTCATGTGAAGGGAAATGACAAGCTTGAAACTGCTCTCAAGGCATAAAGGATGGGTGCCAAACTCATCTGGAACAATGGCATGCAGGGAGATATAGATCATATGTTGGAGCATGATAGGTTGAATCCTTCCAAACGTGCCTAATCAATTGAAATCACACTAGGCCACCAAATTTTGAGGCGAGGAAGAACGATATGTTTGATGATCTTTTCAAAGAAATGCAAATTGAAACATTGGCACTCGAGTACGGAAAGAGACATACACACCTCACTCAGTTGGGGTTGGGAAGCCGGTCTCATGTAGAATCTAATGCTTGTGAATTGGATCCCTAGGTAAGTGTAAGTTGTAGTGATCTCCACCTTGCCCCTTCTGAAAAAGAAATGGAAATTCAACATAGTGTTCGTAGAGATATTGAAGAGGATAACTTTTGTCTTGATAAGGTTCATTACCATTATGGTTGCAAAAACTAGTGAGGGTGTCCAACTTTCTTTGAAGGCCCCCAAGTGAGGAGGTCAAGAGGACCGCATCATCTACAATCAGGAGTTGTGCAATCAGGATGTGGTGCAGAAGGTAGCTATCATCAACATGAGTATTCTCCTTTGAGGTTTGCTTCTAGTGCATTGATGTAAATGCTAGATACTGAGTGATAGGAGGGAACCCTGCTTGATCCCAATGGTGCTCTTGATGAAGTCAGAAAGTCCCTTGGATGTATGAATCTGTCCTATAACTGTCTTATAGAGCTTCATGATGGCAACAATGAGAGAATTGGAGATACCAATGTCTAGTTGGTGATAGGGGGCAACACTGCTTGACCCGAATGGTACTCTTGATGAAGTCAGAAAGTCCCATAGATGTATGAATCTGTCCTATAATTGTCTTATAGGGCCTCATGATAGCAACGATGAGAGACTGGCAGATACCAATGTCCAACAGTCTTTGGAACAAAGATTGTTTCAGGACTGAATCAAAAGCCTTCTGATAGTCTACAAAACAACAGAAGACTTTGGAAGATTGCTGTTTAGCCTCCTCAATAATAGCCTGAAGAGTAAATATGTGGTCAACAGTCTGGTCCTTTTAACTCTGAGTTTGTTCTTCTCCAAATGATCTGAATGCCATATATTCAAACCATGGCATAATATTTGGCAAAGCTACACCCAATTATGATAGTCCTGTAGCTATGTGGATCTATAGATTCTGTTTTTAACTTTTGGGTAGATTTGTTTCAGCTGTTCAGAAGCAAATTTCAACTATTTATGCCATATTAGTTTGCTGTTGGTCCCATCCCAGATTCCCTATTTGATTATTTGTTACCAGTAAAATGGATACTCTAATTCCGTAGCTTCTTTCTGACAATTTTTTTATAGTTTGTCACCTCATTTCCTGTTAAATAGTATGAGTTTAGTTGCAGCCCTATATTAAAGTCATATACACTGGACACACATCCTGGATTATTTCCTCAAGTAATTCTCTCTATGTAATCTTATGTCCTTGTAGATTGTTAGGAAGAATCTGCATTTTTCCAAAACCATCTTTTATTATTGTTGAGTGCTTCTCACACTTTGTTTCATTTCATTGCTTGAATAGTTGATGTAGATTTATGCTGACCATGGAAAACCTTCTTTTTAATTTTCATTTCGGTAAGGCTTGATTCTGATTTAGAACCATATTGCAGGACATTGTTGTTGCTACTCCAGGGCGTTTGAAGGACTTAATGGACAGTGGCTTCTGTAACCTTAGTGAGGCTTCCTTTGTGGTAAGAAAAAAAGTAGTTTTTGTTTTGTTGTCATGATAATTTCCGACTTTTCAATGTATAAAGCTGTTATCAAATTTACAGCCACTTTGTCCTGTCAGTACTATGATATGATAATGGCATCACTAATCTTGTCAATATTGGGTAATAAACAATCCCAAATTTATGAATTTGTTTATAATGATTCTTGTTCAAGAAAATGCTTCTCTATGAATCAATTTGTGCTATAAATCAGGTGATCTAGGTTTTGAAAATAATTATGAAGTGACTAAAATATATTCACCCTGTTAGAATTTGACGAGTAGCTTAGAGACATGGATCTTTTCCAAAACATTACAATCACCTTAATCTTGATGCAATGGTGTGCTTGAATAGACATGTCCTAAGGTTTTTCCCCCTAAAGTTGTTATGACCATGACCTTGTATAGAGTTACTTTATGTAATTGAATTAAGGGACTCCATGTGACTACAGATTAACCTCTATGTTCCACAAGTTTCTGGATGGTGGGAATGCTTGGAACGTCGATATGGGTGTCCGGTAGGCTACAAGATTTTTGCCCAAATTATGTAAAAAATGACAAGTTGGGAGTGACAATATTATACTAAGTCAGTTGGGTCTAGCTCGTGTTGTTGTAGGATGGAGTGTTATCCTCCCCACCCAGGTTCTATTCATGTAAGTGACATGTTGAGCTCACTATGAGCATATTGTTGTAATGGCTTTGAGCCCCCATTTTTGACGACCTCGTGCCCTAAAGAATCTAGGGTTTACCTTGGGTACCATCCTTGAAATGAGGGGAAGTACTAGGGGTTTTCCCCAGGTGCTGTATCTTGGAAAAAAATATTATACTAAAATAACATAAAAAGATATGGAAATTTTGAAAAATTGAAATAGAAGTTTAAATCATAATACTAACTAACTAATCATAATGCCATCCATTTTTCAATGAACATTGAAAACACCGTTACACCATCCACAACCAATTCATATTGAAATTTCAAAATTCGATTTGATATTCATAAAATCTAATTGTTACATAGTCCAACTAGCAAAAGAGGACAAATCATAAGGAAATCAAAAGAAAATCCATTAGGATTGACGTTAAGGATATGAAGTGATTTCAGATTGCAAAGAGATCTAGGGTTTGGGGTCTGAAGTTATTGGCCTTATTGTGACATTCATTGTGTTGGGTTTAGTTGGGCTCACATGTGCCGAAGGTGTGGCCTTTCATGCTTGGCATAAGTTGCAAGGGGCTATTTAAATGGCTAAATTGTTTGATGTTGGCATTTTAGCAATCACACAAGGGAAAGTCGAGCATAGTGCTAGCCAGCATGGTCCATCCCAAGGCCTTCTGGAAGCTCATCCTAAAGGTGTTACACAATCTATTAAAATCCTTCTTGATGATTCTCATGTCGATATTCATGATTATAACTATTGCTTAGTATGTGATATTTGTAAAAAGCACACTGTTGGGTCATTTTGTTCTATGGTCAAAGCCTAAGCCAAAGAGGTTTGGGGGCCTGATGGATGGATCCATACCTCTATTTGAAGCCTTACTAAGGGATTTTTCCAATTATCCTACGAGGAGGACAAGCATTGTCATGTAATAGTATCACACACCCCTTGGGTGTGTCAGAGCACTTTGGTTGTTTTTGTAGAATCACATGAAGAATTTCCTTGTGAAGAAGCCTCTAAGCTATGTTGCTTGGTTTGGGTCAAATTCCTAGGCCCCCCTTTGTGATTCTAGTTTTCTTGAAAAGAATCTTAGACCCAATTGGCAATGGCATATGCTACAAACCAAGATGGTTCTTTAACCTGTGCCCTTAGAAAACGGTTTGTCTTTGAGTTGACATCTCCAAAGAATTGAAATAGTTTGTATACATTTGAGTGGGAGGTCATGTTATTAGAGAACCAATGCAATATATCAATCTCCACAACCTCCGTTTCAGGGGTCAAATCCCCCACCATAGAATTAAGGATTGTCCCCCACTGGCCAAAATTGAGTCCCATGCATCCTCAATGTTGGGCCTTGTGGGAAAGCATCCTAGTGCTTGTTGCATGCAGAGGATGATGGATGGACTCAAAAAGGGAAAAGCTCACTAGACCCAACAACCACAATGACAAGATTCAACTATATTGGATTTTGTTGTACAAAAATTCAGAAGCAGTATGAAATTTGATGATTTTTTTGTACAATATGGATTCGATATGGTCAATCTATTTTTTATTGTCTTTGATACTTGTCAACCTATAAGTCCCAAAAACAACACAAAAACCTAAAAAATATTTAAAAAACACTAAAAAACCTATAAATAAAAACTACATTGCTAAATTTTTAAGAAATGTTTTTTTTCTTAATTTTTGGTTTATTGCCCTCTCTTTGGCCCAAAAGAAATGTGCAAGCTCCATGGTAGCCAGAGACCCTCCTAGCAACACTCATCTTTTTTGCCCAACAGGTGGTGGGGGTTGATGGTTTTGGTCTCCATCCCCAAATCTCGATGTTTCCCAATCAATGGGGGTAGATGATACCCACAAAAATGTAAGAAACAATTGTTTGAATGATTATTTCATGCCCTAAATGCAAAATCTGAACTCTTCAAATCCCTTTGATGGCCTATTAGGGAGGGTGGTGAAGGGTTGCATTTTCTCCTTGAAGTTTCCCAATGAATACAGTATCGTGGAATGTGTTAGGGCTCATTGACCCCTGTTGTAAATCCATGGTTCAAAGAATGAAATTGGATAATTCTAAACTTGATATTTTGTGTTTCCAAAAGATTAAAATTATTGGGTTTAAGGGATAATCTATCTAGTTTTTGTGTCTTTTTCCACTAACCACGATGAAGGCAAAGGTGGAGCTACAACTGTAATCTCTCCAAGGTGAGCAATGGCCATTATCTAACATAGGGTGGACTTGACCAATCATGTTGTATAGGTTTTGTTTGATTTCAAAGGACATGTGTCAGGCCTGGCCAATATATATGCTTCATAAGGTGTCGATGAAAGGGTGGCCTTGTGGGACTTGCTTGTTGAAGAGATTCTAGAGGCTTGCTATTGATTTTGTGGTGTCTTCAACAATGTAGAAACTCAGGAAGACAAACAAGGCCTTTTGTTTACTTGAATGCCCCTAGGGAATAGATGGCCTAGAACGATCTTAAAGCCAAACTCGGCTTCTACGTCCCTAACAAGGTCTTCCTCAAAGACTTGCTTGAGGTTTGGTTAACATGGTCCAACTTAAATAAGGGTGTCTTGAAAAGATTGGATAGAACAATGCTATCTGAACAAAATTTCTTTTTTTTAAAGCACAAAGGTAGAATGCCGATTCATGTGTTGGGAGGAGTCACCCTATTTGATCACTAGCTGATTGT
This sequence comes from Picea engelmannii, assembly GCA_009831015.1. Classification (NCBI taxonomy): domain Eukaryota; kingdom Viridiplantae; phylum Streptophyta; class Pinopsida; order Pinales; family Pinaceae; genus Picea; species Picea engelmannii. The sequence goes on along the minus strand of ML787285.1, from coordinate 102,086 downwards.
AAGTTCCATATCATGGGGCTTTGACAAGCTCATATTGCAGAACATGAGGCTCATGTTGAACTTCTCTCATTGAGAAACATGAATCTTGTGTTGAAGCGATCCAAAGGATTTGGAACCTTATTCATATCCCTAAGGATATATGGGCTGGATTTTTTGGTGGGAGGATGCCATAAGAAGGGTCATATCCTTTCTGAGAGGATATGGCAGACAACTCACGACAATTAGGAGGAAGCATAGGGCAATCACAGAATGGTTGGAGTAGGTGTCAAGGATGTTGTAGCTTAATCGTTTTAGTGCGCAACTTTAAATTAAAACGATCAAGTTGCAACACTCATTGAAGGTTGATGAGACATGTAATGCAAGGGGATCCCAAAATAGAGCTTGATTGCATTGGCTCAAGACATGCAATAGACCAACTAAGGATTTTTTTTCTTAAAGCCCTTGATTTCAAAAAACCCGTGGAATGCATCAAATCCCTCAAATCTATGGACGATAGAATAACATAACAAGTAAAAATAGAAAGGGAGTTTGTCGATCATTTTGAAATGGTATTTTAGTATCAAGTTATGATGGAGGAAAGAAAGGTGGCCATATAAACTTGTATTGATGTAGTCCCTCAGATGCTGACAATAGAGCAATGAAGAGCATGAGAGCAAGGGCTAATGATGGACAAATTTACTATGGCCCTTAAAGAGATGTTAGATGATAAGTTGCCTGGTTAAGCTGTTTTCCCATGTGAGTTTTATAGATCCCTTGGGCATCTGTAGGCCTAGATTGTTTGTAAGTGCACAAAGAATCTATGCTGAGTCGTACACTCGACAACTGCGTTAACAAAGGGCTAATCAAGTTCATACCAAAGCTGGGAGATCCAGAGCTTATTACAAGCTAGAGGCTGATAACTCTATTGAAACCATCTTTCAAATTTCTAGCTAAAGCTTTTTCTCTATGGGTGAAACATAACTTCTCTAAATTCATCAAACGGGGGCATACAAAGTTTATTAGAGACAGATACATTATGGGTAATGTAATAGTTGTTTGAGAAGGTATGGAATGGGCAAGAAGCCAAGGCCTAGAGGCCCTCTTCTTTAAGGTAGATTTTGAAAAGTCTTATGACATAGTGGAATGGGCTTTCATCTTCGTGATGCTAAAGGCATTTGAATATGGCTCTTTTTTTGTCAAGGTGAAAAGCTATTCTTAGAGGCCTCAACCCGTCTCTCTATCGATTAGGCCAAGTTTGAAGAGACAGGGCTCTCTTGGTCCACCTAACAAGGTTGCACACTCACCTTGACCCTCTATGTATTATTGGGCATGGAAGCCTTGGCTATCTTCTCCACAATAGAATAACACAAGGCCTAATCAAATGTAGTCCTCTTGCTAGGCCTAATGGTGGTAAGTGAACACTTTGCGAATAACTTTTTCCTTATTATTATTGAACAAAAGAAATTCCTAGACAACACCTTGAACTACATGCAAATATTGTGAAAGTTTTGAGTCAAAATTGTAAATGGCCAAAACTCGATGCCACCGACAAAGTCAACACGAGAGCCTTGAATGGTTGTTAAGCCAAAGATAGGCGTGGCTACAACTTGGACACATATTCAAATTCCTAGGTATTCCTTTTGCATTTGTAGCCTCCCTAAGATAAGATAAGATAATTTTTTTAATGTCCTTTAAATGATCACAATAATAGGTCAATGCGACTAAAAAGAGTTACTAAGGAACTATGGGAAAGCATTGTTGGTGAAATTTTCAAAGAAAATTGATAAATGGGTGTTGAGACCTTTATGTCTTGCAGGGAAGTTTCAAATTTGCATCATTGTATTAGCTGCTACTCATGTGTACTTCCTTTTGTTGGGTTTCATTAGCTCATCCATGTGCTAAGCTTTAAAATCTTCTTGTGGGCCAACTCTAATATAAACAAGGGTTTCCACATGGTTACTTGGGGCCTTTGCTGCACCCCTAGCGGGAAAGGAGGAATGAGTATTTTGGCTACTTGTTAGAGATGGCCAAATGACTCGTTAGCGTTGTAGAAGGTAAGGAAGCTTCGAAGTTCCTGCTTAGAGATTGCATTACCACTAGGGCCCCATTTGATTAGAATCTTTGCAACGACTAAAATATCTAGACCCTATTGAGCACCCCAGTTCTAGTCCAAATCACATGGACTTTTGTTGCCAAAAATATTTGGAAAGCCTAGGAAACTATCAAGCGCAAGTTGGTTTGGAAATGTGACTTGCTTAAGTTTGGGCTCTCCTTCAACAACCATTCCCTATGGTGGTCTCCAAAAGTTCTTCAGGAAGGGAGATTGTTGGTTGAAGACACTTAATTCTTAGCGAAGAGGTTGTACAAGAAAGGCATTCATGGTCCAGGAGATCTTTATGATATTTAGTCCAGAGACTAGAAGAGATGCTTCAGGATGGGATTTGTGCTTGGCCTTGTGGACAAGGTTATTATAGAAAAATTCGGGATGATCCTTGATAACCACTTCCATAAGCTTGGCTTGTGAGGCCTTCGTGGATATATTAGAGATGGAATTAAAGAAAGGGGTTTATGAAATACAAGCTGCATGATGGGTACAAATCACTGCCAAATATGCCTAGGCTTGAGGCCAAACTTAATAATGCTTGGGGAACCAAGTTGAAGGAGAAGACTTGGCTATATACATTGAAGTCCATTTGGAGGAGCCACCTTGATCCTAAAAGAGCATGTCTTGTTTGGTCCTTGCTATATTAAGGATTGCCCATAAGGAAACACTTGAAATTCTTAGGAATTGTGCACACTAAACGCCCACTGTGTGGCAAGATTGAAACTTCAAAACACTTATTTAGGGTTTGCAATTATGCCCAATCAACTTGGAATTGAGCCTTTTTATTTTGTCATTCCTTGCTCTTAACCAATATTACCTGAAACGTTGCCTTATTGGGAGGTTCTCTTTCGTGGGTGGTTGTTTTTCACATAGGATGGCATTGGATTAGACATGAAATTCTATATTATCTTTTGAAAACAAGAAATAATTGACTTTTCACCAACACTCAACACAATGCAAAATTTAGGATCTCTAATTTGTGCCTATGGGTTAGTAGTTGATCTCATTCCACCCTCTCAAACTGCATGACTCACTCAAAAAACCCGGGCCCAGAATGACGATTTTATGTTTATTTAAGAATGATGAGGGTGGAAATATTGTAGATATATTGGGAAAAATGATTGGGATAGAACATGAAACATTACTTTTTCATGCTTTGTTAGCTTGTCATTGCCTTTGCTGTCAAGTCCCTATTTAATGGCCCATCAAAATTTTCTTCAGATATAACTCCTTGGTGAGGAGGATTTCTCTATTCTTTTCGAAATGCATAGATGGATTTCTCTATTCTTTTTCGATGACAATACAAGGAAGTGTGTGGTAAAATGACCCTTCCATACAAATATTCCAGGAAATAGGGGTGACGTTTTATTAGAGGTCATGGAGATCATCTTAGTGACAGAGTCTAGTTAAGTTTAGTTCATATTTTGAGAGACCTCTTGAATAAATGAACGAATTAAAAAATTGTTAAATTCAGTACGGAGGGCACTCCAATGAGATTATTTTGAAAGTTTTGGCCTCGACAAGAGAAGGATCCTCCAAACTTCTATTTGGAATCAACAAAGATTGCTTTTTAAATGTTATTTATAATTTATATGTTAAAGCCTAAAGGGATTTGTTATTTTTAAACCAATGAAAACCCTTTCCCTCTAAGTCTCCCAGTACTTCAACTTGACGATCGTTGTTGCTTGACTTATTTGCTTTTCATGGCTAGTACTTTCTTTTTCTTTTTTGGAATTTTGGTCATGTGCAACATGTCTAGTATTATTGTTACCAGATTTAATTCATATGGAGCCAACCAAGTGAGTTCACTTTCAAGGATGCAATATGGTTCTGTCTAGAACTCTCCTTCCATCATAAAAATGGAATATGAGATGGCTAGAGTTTTAAAGAGTTTGTTTAGGAGCACAAAAAGGGAGTTGACCGAGCCCTCCTCCATGCTACATATAGATGGAGAAAGCCCTAAAATAAAAAATGATGTCATCAAGAGAGGGCACACATTTGTCTTCAATGAGACATAGGCTCTTGGTCATTTATTGTATGTTCAAAAGTGCATTTCCAAGCTCGCGGGTTAAATACCTCTACTTGTTTATTTCTCTTGGCTCATGGCAAGGTGCAACCTTCAAAGAGAAGCTTTTTGCAGAAATATATTTTACATAAGTAGAGAAACCCCATGAAATTGAATTTTGCATCACACTATTTTTGCATTTATGTGTCTTTATATAACTTTGAAATAAGCTCGACCTTGGAGAATTATCAGAAGCATATCAAGAATGCACGCTTGAAATGCTTGACAACTTTGGCGACAACCAGTGGAGGACACATTTTCCAACCTAGCTTGAACTAGCTCCTCAATATTTTTTGATGAAACTTGGTGGGAAAGTAGAAGCAACCAACGTTGACCATTCTCCATATTTTTATATTGGAAATACAAAAAAATCACCTTTGTAGGTCTTCTACAATGAATTTAACAAGTTGAGGAATATAAACTCTTTTTAAAACTAGAGATTCTAATTTCACTCCCAGGGATGACTTAGAGGAGAGATTCAAACTAGCCCTTGTTAGAAACTGCCCCAAATTTCCCACATTTGCATGATTTCCTTCTTGGCTTTAACAAGGATTTTCAACAGAGATATATTCGAATTTGAAAAAATTGTTGCTATTGTAGATACATGTGCAGACTTAGAAGGTGGAGATGGAAGTAGCTCACCTGCATGAGCTAATGGACTATTGGACCAACACACCATGTACCATGAAAAAGGTGCCTCTTGAAGAGCATTCCCGTGCACTTGGCTTACACCCAGGCTTCCATCAACCATTGACACTAGCACAGAGAAGCCAAGTTGTAAGAGAGTGCTGAGAGAGGTGAAAGAGCTGCCCTCTAGCAAAATACCTAGATGTTCCTTGGTTTGATAAGTTTCCTACAGTTCCTCTGGCCATCTTAGAACCATAGCATCTTGAAGAACCCAATTAGGGAAACGACAGATGGGAGCCCATTGTGGCTGATTTTGAGCTTGCAAAGAAGGATGGGGGATTCCTCCCAAGAACAAAGATCCTCTTCCTAATGTGGTCTTGTCCCTACAACATCTTGTATATTTGCTCGATTTGGCTAGTTGGATTGATGAGTATGGGTTTATTGTTTTTTGCCTTCAACAATCTGGCACTTTATGACTAAATTTGAGTGGCCCTAATTGCCTTTTTTGATTTGCAGTGATTTATGTGTTTTGGCTATAGCTTGTGGTGGCTGCTATGTGGCCCTTTTTTGGTAAAATCTACATTTTCTCTATTTTAATAGAAATATGAAGCATTTTATCGAAAAAAAGGCAAAGGTAAATGCCAAAATGGATAAAATCCAAAAAGAATAAAGGATAAAGTAACAAGCTCAAAATAGTAATGAAGAAATCACGACTTTGTCAAAATAGAAACCATGGCCCATCAATTATTGTTTCCCAAATGTTGATTTGCAATTTGGACTATCTAGTGGTGTTGCCATTCAAAACAACAACATGCCAATAATGATTGCCTCTTGATGCTCATTAGATGGGCAACTATCTTGTTGTAGGTTCTGCTAAAAATTTGTCTGTATAGATTGGACAATATCTCGGTATTATTTCATTGTCAAGCTTGGTAGCAATTTGTAGTGATGGTTTATGGTTCATTGGATCTATTTGATGAAAGCCAAAGGCTTGCAAAACAAATTATATATCAGAAATGAAACATATATAAAAAATTGAAATTAACAAATTAAAACTTTAAATAATTCGAGACAATGTGAAAAACAATAAAGTTTAAGTAGACTTGTTCCTTTGAGTTGTTGAGGAACCGACTGTTGATAATTGCAACTATGTGAGACATTCTCCAGCTTACAAACCTGTGAGATGTAGATCATTGCAGCCATGTGAAGATATTCTCCAGCTTACAAACCTGAGAGAAAGCCCCTGAAGAGGGTATGTGGTTCCTACCTGAGACAGAGCTGGAACGTAGAGATGACCTCCTCCATTCAGAGAGTTGAGAAGAACTCCAAATGATTATCCAGTGGGAAAGGCGATCTGTTGAGTTGGACGTGCTTGTGGCTGAGCACAAGGTGAACGTGTGAAACCCCAAAGTGCTGGGTGCATCGTCATGAGAATAGAAATGAAGATGATGTGTTAGCCTCCTCTGAGCAGCAGAGTTGACGAGAAACTCCAGATGATTCTCCTGTGTGAGGCAGTGGGAAAGAAGATCTGTAGAGTGGATGTGCCTGTGGACGAGCACAGGTGAATGTGTGAAGATCTGGCTCTTTTGTGTAATGCAGTGAGCCAGAGATATGGACATCCCTATGGATGTGCCCCTAGTGGATGAGCACTAGTGGGTGTATCAGATCCTTTGCTATGTTGTACAAGAGTCAGACCTACATGTAACCCTAATTGTAATGCAAAGGGTACAGGTCGGCCCCACCTTAATGTGACTGTTAATTAATGTAAAAGATAATTAATCTGGTTAATATTAATTATATTATAAGCTAGTGAGGTCGGCCTTGTTGTGCCAATAGACACTTCTGTTGACAGGTTCAGGTAGTATAAGTAAAGGTAAATTCCCCATTGAGGAACCATATCTTTCATGTGAGTTTGGAAATTTTAGAAAGTACACTTCCTTGGGAAAAGTGCGCACCTCTCTTGGGTGCTAGTCTTCTAGGGTTTGAGCACCCTCTTGTGTGCTAGGGTTTATCTTGGTGGTGAAGGTCTTTGTCGTGAAGAATATAGCAAAGGATTTGGCTGGGTTTTCTTCCCTTGTTGAGAAGGGTTTCCCAGGATACTTCTTGTGTTCTTGTGCATGGTGCTTCTTCTTGTGATCTTGGTTGCTGCAACATTTATGGTTATGGTTAAATGCTAAAATGGAATGAACTTCATGCTTAACCGAGCTTATTGAAAAATCAACATGGTATCAAAGCATAGGTCTTGAAAGAACCCATTGCACAAACATCCACCAAGTCTCAACTCACCTTTTGCAGAACCGTACAACCCTTCTAGGGTTTCTAGATAATTTCGTACGACCTTCCTTTCAGTGGTGATTTAACCCTTAATATTTGGACGCTGGGGCTACTTTTGGCATAGAAGAGTACAACCTCTTCCAACGCATCTCCAAAAGCTTTCAAAATGAAATTCCGAGAAATTTTGATTTTTGGCCCTAGGGTTTCTAGGGTGCTGCAATTTCCTGTAGAATATTAATTCTAGATTTCTGAAGAAACGTTCTCCTGAATCAGCAAGCATCTCTGTGACACTATCATATTGATTGTTGGCAGTCATAAGTCCAATATAATCCAAGGTTGCTAATTCAACCTAATCATTAGGTTTTCAAAATCCGGTTGGCGAGAATTTGAAGAAACCAATCAAATGAAGAACAAAGCATTAGTAGAAGATAGGCTTGATGGAGCAAGCAACTTCAGTGCCTGGAAATCAAGGCTTCAAGTCACCCTTGAAGAAGATGACCACTTGGATGTGGTAACTAAAACCCTACCAGCCACAACTACAAATATAGAGAAGAAGATAAGAAAGGAAGAAGATGTCAAAGCAAGAAAATTAATCATCTAATCAGTAAGAGATCACCTCTTACCTCGTATTGCCAACCTAAATACAACCTATGATATGTATGAACCTTTAAAAGGAATGTTTGAAAGTGACAACACCCTCAAAGCTCTTACCTTAAAGAGCCAACTTCAAAGTACCAAGATGACGAAGGGTGACACAGTTGCCATCTTCTTTATGAAGCTATCAGAGATTAAAGAACAACTAGAGATCATCGGGGAAATCATGTCTGATAGAGAACTTGTCTCAACCACTCTCCAGAATCTTCCAAAATCGTGGGAGCCTTTCCTTCAGAGTATCAGTGGAAGAGAAGCTCTACCAACCTTTGATCGTCTATGGATAGATTGTACTCAAGAAGAACTTAGACTTAGAAATAGAGGAGTGGAAGATTCCTCAGAAGAAAATCATGCTCTTGCACTTCATACAAAGAAGGGAGGAAAATTCAAAAGAAATTTCAGGCAAACATTTAAAGGTGAAAAGTCTTCATCAAATCCAGGTTATCAAAGAAGAGATGTTTCAGAAACTCAGTGCTTCAGATGTGACAACTATGGACACTATGCAAGAAACTGTCCAACCAGGAAGAAGGGAAGACAATATACTTCCACCGCTGACATTGATCCAGACCCACCTCAAAAGAATGAAGAAAAGAGAGAGGAGAAGTACTTCCTCTAAAACTAAAGCATGACTACAAACCAGGTAAACCAATTGATTTCAAATTTTATAGTTGATTGCATTTTTGAATAAATCCCTAGTATGGGAGCCCTCAATGACTTGGACCATTATCCCTGGTACGGGAGTCCAAACCATATTTGACATTATTATACGAGACAATCAAAGATGTTGTCCTTAAAGAAGAGATACTCATTCAAACAAACCCAGAGAATCTCAGATGGAGATTGACAATGAGACAATACCTTCTCCTCCTTTAGTAGTTTAGAGGGAGACAAACATTATTCCAGTTGATCCAGTTTATTCAGTTGATATGTTCAGAGATATTGTAGTAGGGCATAAAAGGCCTACCTAGACTAACTCAGCAAGAGGCAGAGAAACATACAAGCCTCTCAAGGCACATCTCGAGAATGTAAAAGAGATCTTCAAAGCTATCCTTCAGTTATGAGACACCTTATTGATGATGAGCCTCCTTGTCTTAGAGAAGCCACAGGAGAACAGGTATGGCAAGATGCCATAACAAGAAGAATACTAGTATATCTTAAAGAGTGATGCATAAGATATTATTCAAGAACCAGAAGGGAAGTCTGTAGTAACTTCCAAGTTGATCTATGAGATCAAACATGCAACTGATGGAAGTGTTTAGAAATACAAAACAAGATCTATAGCCAGAGGTTTCTCACAAACAGAGGGAGTTGTCTATGATGAGACACTTGATCCGGTAAACCTGTTACACTTCCATCCGTACTACCATCCATGAGTTGGAAATTATATCAGACAAATAAATTCTTGATGAGTTTGGAGTACAACTAGAGTATTGTTGATCCAAACCTATATCATTACAGTGTTGATGACAAAGGCATGTTTTTCTGGTAACTTATTCAAGAAGTCTTGTTGCTGGATACAAGTAATCCTTGACTTTTGAATTCGAGATGAAGAATCTGAGTATGATGCACTACTTCTTGGGACATGAAGTATGGCAGAGGATCAATGAGATTTTTCTGAATCAAGGAAAATATACAGTAAAGATACTAAAGAAGTTCAAGTATGACAGAATACAAAATCCACCGTGATAAATTCAAAAGGAGAAGATTGATGATGATTTAGACGAGACTGATCCACATTGGATCACTGATGTATCTGGTTAACACCAACCTTGATTCATGCCATGCAGTGAATGTGCTTAGTCATTTCATGATTCAACCGAGACAGACTCACTAGACAACATCAAAACATGAGGCACAGTTGGATATGGTCTGAGATATGCCTCCAAAGTGAACTTGAGTTTGCTGGATACGCTGATTGAAATTGAGCAGAAAGTACAGTGGACCAGAAAAGCACATATGTTCTGCCATGAAGTTTGCCATGGTTTCCTAATGTAGCAGGAAATAAAAATCTCTGTGGCCCTGAATACCACAGAGAGTATGTACCATTGAGTGTGCAAAGCAGTATGGCTTCACAAGCTTTTGACAGACTTACTTGATCATGAGATGGATCCTATGATGATAACCAAGAGTTGTTTATAAAGCTCCTTGAGAACCCAATGTTTCCTAATGAATTGAAACATAATGAGATGAAATATTCTTATATCAGAGATATGATGCAGAGGAAAAATCGTACACATACAGTACCTTCCTACACTTGAGTAGATTACAGACATCTTCACCAAACCAACTTAGTGAAGAATGCCTTCCTAGTTGAGAGGGAGTATTGATGACTCCAGCCAAGACAAAATTCAAAGTACATCTATGTGAGACTTGGCATGATGAAGAATGCCTCCCTAGCTGAGAGGGAGTGTTGATGATTGCAACTATGTGAGACATTCTCCAACTTACAAACCCGTTGAGATGTGGATCATTGCAACCATGTGAATATATTCTCTAGCTTACAAACCTAAGAGAAAGCCCCTGAAGAGGGTATGTGGTTTCTACCTGAGACAGAGTTGGAACGTAGAGATGACCTCCTCCATTGAAAGAGTTGAGAAGAACTCCAGATGCTTATCCAGTGGGAAAGGCGATCTGTTAAGTTGGATGTGCCTGTGGCTGAGCACAAGGTTAATGTGTGAAACCCCAAAGTGCTGGGTGCATCGTCATGAGAACATAAATGAAGATGATGTGTTAGCCTCCTCTGAGCAGCAGAGTTGACGAGAAACTCCAAATGATTCTCCTGTGTGAGGCAGTGGGAAAGAAGATCTGTAGAGTGGATGTGCTTGTGGACGAGCACATGTGAACGTGTGAAGATCTGGTTCTTTTGTGTAATGCAGTGAGCCAGAGATATGGACATTTTTATGGATGTGCCCCTAGTGGATGAGCACTAGTGGGTGTATTAGATCCTTTGCTATATTGTACAAGAGTCAGACCTACCTATAACCCTAATTGTAATGTAAAGGGTACAGGTCGGCTCCACCTTAATGTGATTGTTAATTAATGTAAAAGATAATTAATCTGGTTAATATTAATTATATTATAAGCTAGTGAGGTCGGCCCTGTTGTGCCAATAGACACTTCTATTGACAGGTTCAGGTTAGTATAAGTAAAGGTAAATTCCCCATTAAGGAAACATATCTTTCATGTGAGTTTGGAAATTTCAGCAAGTACACTTCCTTGGGAAAAGTGCGCACCTCTCTTGGGCATTAGTCTTCTAGGGTTTGAGCACCTTCTTGTGTTCTAGGGTTTATCTTGGTGGTGAAGGTCTTTGTCTTGAAGAATATAGCAAAGGATTTGGCTGGGTTTTCTTCCCTTGTTGAGAAGGGTTTCCCAGGATACTTCTTGTGTTCTTGTGCATGGTGCTTCTTCTTGTGATCTTGGTTGTTGCAACATTTATGATTATGATTAAATGCTAAAATGGAATGAACTTCATGCTTAACCTAGCTTATTGAAAAATCAACACTGACAACTCGAGATAGCAAGCATGAGATAAGTATTTGGAGCTTTGGGACTTGGCTGCCATACATTCTCACCACAAGATGGGATTCTTCTGTGCATAAGTTTTGATGTATTGCTTTGCGTTTTGATTGAATGTAGGGGGACTTAAGGTACTAAAATCTATAAACTTCTGCCATATCACACTTGCTTCTTCGGTAGTAAACATTTAACTTAAGGCATTAAGAAGCCCCTATTTTACCTCCTCAACATCGATGGATAGAATTTTGTTTGGTCTCTGTTAACTCCCAATAGCACTTGTGCAATTAGAGGGTTAAGATCCATCGAGATTCCATCACACTTTTCTTATTTCAGATGCATCCAGGCATCCACATTGATCAAGGTCCCTCGATTCATTTTCATTGGCTTCTAGGAAATTGTCAATTTTAGCAATTTTGCTTTTTCCCGATATCTAGAGATTTGTGGCCTGCATGACAAAGATAACTACATATTCTTGATCCTTGTAAAAATCGAGCCCGATGAAATGACTTTCGCTCACATGCGAGATGATCACATTTTTGCTCTTTCATTTTTCAATTTTTGTTTTTATGTTAAAGATGGGTTACTGCTCCATCTAGCCATTATCAGTGTTTTCCTGCTTTTCCCTTTTTTCTTTTTTTGAAAAGACTGCTTTTTTGGGCATGCCTATGATTAGCAGTTTCTATGTATGATTAGTACAAGTGGATGTCATGGTTCCAAGCGAGCAATGAGGTTGTGGTTCGAGTTTCTGGTGGTTGGATGAGTGAAAAGTTAAATACATCCTTTGAGTAGGTTCCTTTTTCAGTGAGCTTGACATGTGGCAGTTAGCTAGTTGAGGGTTTTCATCTGTGTTGCATTGGTTTTTGGGACAAGGGAACGACGGGCATGGGGGGACGCGTCCCCGGGACGGCTAGAGCGCACCCCCAAATTTTTCAGGGGACATTGGGTTGGGGATGACAATAATATATATATAAAATATTAAAATTTTAAAATTCATCATAACATTTGTAGTTGCTTCAAGCTTGTAAGCATAGCAAACTATACTTTATATTATCATGCACAACCCTTACACTTGCCAATTCTGAAAAAGCTTGAGCAATTTAAAAAAGGGCAGAGTGACATTTCATTAATGGCTGCTCGACAAGAGCACAATGCAGTTTAGCTATACGAAACTTGAGCAAAATGCAGTTTAGCTTTAGGAAACTTAAGTGAGAACTATCTCTATAGCAGTTTTTCTTCCTCATATTTCTTGCTAATGATGA
>ML787285.1:47094-65496 GCA_009831015.1 Picea engelmannii | reverse complement strand
ATTTCAACCATTAAAAACCATCTTTTCAATTTATTCTCACTCTTGACTGTCTTTTGACAGCTTGAGAGTGATTTTTAGTGTGCGGATCATCCTTGAAATACGTGCAGAATATTGTTTTAGATAGCAACATACACCTATTAGGGACACCTGCCTAAGGCTGGGATATTACCATTTCAAATGGAGAGGCAATCAACCACGACAATGTTGGCTGTCTAGAATTATTAGGCAGATTTGTTTGTGTAGGTTTGTGTGATAACAATTTCTCCATGTACTGCTTTGGATTAAGGTCATATGTAGCCATATGAAGAGAGGTATTGAGTCTGTTCCATCTCTTTTCTATCAGCTTGTGGACTAAATTGAAAAACTCCGAGGGGTTTCTTTGATGCATGATATGGTTCACCTTACTCACCATGCTAACAATAGAGTCACATATATATATATATATATATATATATATATATATTTATTTATTTATTTAATAGAACTAGGAAATATATTTATTCAAAACTTCTATGAGAAAACTCAGAGGAAAAGTTTACAGAGGCAAAAATAGGCTGTAAACTAGCTAAATTGACCTGCATATGAATTGTTGTCTTCAGAGCATACTGAGATCTAAAATAACTCCTGCTATACAACCTATAGAATAATCCTAAGATCAAGATACAAAAACTTAACATTAGAGAATTACATATTTGGTGGGTCTTTCCTGTCAAGTTCAGCTTCAGCAGGCCCTGGGGCGAATTCAGATCAAGAACCATTCATTGAGGACCTGGGGAGGAGGCTGCATCTGAAATCACTGTAGTAGTGCTATTCAACGATGGGAAAGCTGATCGACAACACATCTCTTCGACCTCAGACTTGATAGCTGCAACCTCATCCTGAAGCTGCTGCTGTCCTTGCCTCTATTCCACCAACAATTCCATTGTTGTAAGCATCTGAGCGGATAGATTGTTCATCTGGATGTGGAGAGCCTAGACCGAATTATCCAATTCTGCATGCTCTTCTTCGTGTAGTTCTTGTCTCCAACACACGTTGCTAGTTCTTCTCTTCACAATGGCACGAGTATCCATGCCCACGACTGCAACTGTAACCACAAGCTCCAACTGAGACAAAGCTGGGTTTTCTGGTAATTCCACCTTCCAATTCTGGTGCAATGCAACTTGCTGCTTGAAAACCATCGTGTTCTGCTCAATTTTCCTACGGGCTCCTTTAATTTTAGCTTGCCTTCGTGCAAATGATAGCCACCACGAAATATGAAGCATTTCAAACTTCAAATCCATTAAGTGATCGATCCTCTTGCACACCTTAACCTGTCGATTCGGGGCATAAGTACCATGATTACAGTGCATGGTTGATGATGTCGGGGGTTGGAGTGAGGCAATGAGAACGAAGTGAAGTACAGGATCCATGCGTCCATGAGGAAACTAGCCTAGGAGAAAGGAAAGGGCCTGAGAGGAAGTGAGGGTGCACGCTTGTAACCGAGGGAGAGTTACGAAATAAATGTGCCAAGATGAGGGAGGAGAGAAGAACCTGGAGGGGCACCCGCGTGTGAGCACCCATGAACTCAATGTGTTAGAAAGGAGGAGGCCACACGACAGAGCCAAGCTCATTGTTGACATGGAGTTGGTTGAGGGACGAGGCCAAAAGTGCTCTACAGGAAAGGGGTGTGGATTTGGGTCCCATATGGGACTTTCATAGGTACCAAGGAGGGGAACCATGAGCAAATTCAAGGAATATGTTGTAGTGCGGCTTGTCCGTTTACACAGAGAATTTCCATTTCGTCTTGGATAGTCTGATTGGCTTGAAAATCCACATAGACATTTTTGTGACGAAGTACATGGAAAGAGACAAGAGTGTGGAAGAATTCCTAGTCTTTGTGAATTCTTGTGAATATTGCTCTCAATTTCATGTCTGGCGACAAATTTTTCTTTGTTACATGGTTTATAACCACTTTTGAGTCCCCCAAGATTGAAATGGAGTCCAGACCTTGTTGCTGAGCCAAAAACAAATCTAAAAGAAGTGCATACACCTCAGCTTGATTATTGGTTACTATGCCCAGACTCCCTGAGAAGGTAAGCCTAATAAGGTCTAAGGTAGAAGGTAACTCCACTGTTAGATTTTATAGTTCGTAGGTACTTTGGCATTGGCAGTGCCCAACATGCAGAAGTGACGAGCAAAGGTCTCTCTCTAGTGACTTTATAAAGTGTTTTTATAAAGTGACTTTATAAAGTGATTTTATAAAGTCTAGTTGGGCCCTTTTAATATTTAATGGGTTAAAGTGATTTTATGATATTTGGTTCACTTAATTGATTTAAGTGACCTCAACGAAAGATTAAGTCATGACCCTTGATCTCAAGAGGGAAAGATTTAATATTGACCGTCTATCTCTTTGGAGATCTAGGGTTAGGGTCGTTACTCATTAAAGAATGAACAAAAGGAGCCATTGAGAGAGGTGGAGTGCATCTTTTGAGGAGAGCTTGAGCTGGAAAGTGAAGACACATTTTCCAAAGAAGATTGAGCTGAAAGGGAAAGAGTAGCAGTAATAAAGGAATGGCGTGCATCCCAAGGAGAGGATTGGAATGCACCCCAAGGAGATTTTCAACATTTATTACAGTCCTGTACCGTACAACAACTGAAGGTGGGCTGTACAACATTTATTGCTGGTCATACAACTGATTTAAAGCACATAAATCGAGGCAGTCTTTTTGTTGATGTTTGGCACGATTTTCAAGGTGTTTTGTTGAGAGAAATCCGTACAATTGAGTATTGTACCATACAATCAAATATGGGCAAAAAAATCGAGGGCCATACTGTTGTATTTCTGCTGTACAGGACTGTACAGTTGCACAAAAATCGAGATTAGTTTGGGCATGCAAATCGAGGTGCTTTGTGCAGATTTTGTGAGATAAGTTGCTATATTTAATGCTATAATATTATTGTTGTAACTCAAAAATGTTTTTCCTTATGAGCTCAATAAAAGAAGAATCTCTTTGATTGGTTTTCCCCTTCTAGGTTTTTCCAGGGGCATTGCCTATAAATTTCTTATGTTAATTGTGTCTGAATGATTGTTCACTGTTCATTTATTTCCGCTGTTGAGTTTAAGATCTTAGTCATTTAGTGTTTCTGCTCATAGTTCTAGTTGCATGCTGAGTTGACTTGCATTATCGGTGAATAACTATTGGAGGTTGAAATCTAAGTTTTTGACTAAGCCTTTGTCTGGTAGATTTTTACACCTACCTGTGCCTGCCATCCCGTACAATACATTCATATATTTCTCCAGGAGCAGGGGAATATAAATCTACATACCTAATCAACTCCATATAATTGGAGATGTGAAAGAGACAACATATTTACAATTGTCACACCAATCTACTTCCCTTGAGGTGATTTTAGACCCAAAACAAGCATTCCACTCATGAGCGACAACAATGGATTGTAAGGCCATATGCAACTTAACCATATGCTCAATAAGAATGGAGTCTGTGGCATATCTTATCTATGCAGGTTTTAAGAATTGCTTATTTGATTTCATCTCGCAGATTGCTAATGAGGCAGAGTAGTTGCAAATAAAGATTTGTGTCTCTCTTGCATTTGAAACGATTTTTGCAAATCTAGGGTATTTTTCCAATGTCTTTGAGGACATTATCAAGGGATTGCATGCAACAAGGAGTTGAAAAGATTGTTTGAGGTCCTCCATAAACCCTTGCATTCTTGTCACTTCCCTATCTAACAATGATGTCCTCCTTTTGTTGTAACTTGTGTGTGCTTATTTTGTCCAATAACTATGATTTTTTCACAATTTATTTATAATATGGCAAAAAAGTGGCATTAAATGAGTTCTTCCATAACATCACCTGCATCTTCACTATGCAACATATTGAATGGATTCATTTGCACCTAATGTTTCAAAGGACTTGGACTCGAAATTGGTTAAGGGTCAACTCGGACTCGGACTCGGACTCAAACTCACAATGACTTGGACCACTCCGATTTCCATGACTCAGTTTACTAAAGTCTACAAGTACATAAAATATTTAAATTTTAATGAAAAAATATTTTAAAGATTCTGAACCATGATTCCAAACCATTAGAGACAAAATATGCAAAGTTTGCTCATGTATATATCATGTAAGGGTGAATATATGAAAATAGTACTAAGTGCAATACATATCAACAACAAAATAGATAATCAATGAGGCTCTAAAAGGCCTCTAGATTCCAAACCATTAGAGACAAAATATGCAAAGTCTGCTCATGTATATATCATGTAAGGGTGAATATATGAAAATAGTACTAAGTGCAATACATATCAACAACAAAATAGATAATCAATGAGGCTCTAAAAGGCCTCTAGATTCCAAAAAACATGCTACAAGCTACTAGCCTACTACATAGTATGTAGTACAAATCATTGATCAACATGATCAATCGTTAGCTCATCACCACTGTTAGAAATGGGATCCTCAGTAGGAGCTACAAAATCAGCCTCTGGCTTAGAGTCTTTGGATTCCTCGGACTCCTTAGAGACATCTGCAACTGCAGTAGTATTACTAGCAGAAGCACGAGCTGGCCAAATTGCACAACTAGTGCTTGCATGTGTCATTCCTATTGCTACTTTTTCGCTTACTTCAACACCTATCAGTGGATTCAGATCCAAACCAATCCCCCGCAACTCCAACTCATCAATATCAAAATCAAGATCAAACGCTGTTAGGTGACTACTCAATCCATTGTAAGGTTGGATCAATATCACCCAACATAATGAGGTTTGTATCAGGTCTTCTATTCAACAATTGGTTGCGCCTTAGTCGAAGGTTGTATTGCATGAAGACTTGATCATTTAATCGTTTTTGTTCCAAATGGTTTCTCTTCTTCGTGTGAATCCACTCAAAGATAGACCATTTGCACTCACACCCAAAAGCATCGAAAGTTTGGCTCAGGACTTGAACTACAAATTTTTGCAAATGGGGACATTGGTTATCAAATGACTCCCACCAAAATGCTGTAAGGACAAAGTTAGCTCAAAAAATTAGATTGCAACTTTGGCTAAAAATCAAGTATTTAAAGTTTAAACAATTGAACTAAAAAACCCTTTGGAATTGCTTACCTGGTTGGTTGACAACCCCTGCAATCTTTGCTAGGTTTTTTCTAAAGGTACTCGTGGCTCTAGTGAAAGCACTAATTTGTTGATGCACTTCCAGCTACTCTGTCTCATTAGGGACCATGCGCTCTATGCACAGATACATTCCATCTTTGACCTCCCCAGTTTGATCTTCTTCTAACTGAGCTCTGTAATGATACCTTGGGCTCAAGAAATACCTAGCTGCATGTATAGGTCGATGGAATTGATTGTTCCATCTATTATCAATAATCTCCCATATAGGCACATACTTAGCTACTCTATTCTTGTAGGCTATTGTTATCTACTCCTTTGCTTGATCCATAGCCTCATAGATGTAACTCATGGCCAATTTTTCCCCATCCACCAATCGCAACACCTTAACAAGGGGCTCACCAATTTTCACAACCTCTGCTGCTTTTTTCCAAAAAGTGTTTTCAAAAACTTTCTTTTTGGTGATTTTTCCATCGTGTATGCAAGTCCATTGAGATCCATTCCATTCATCACTTGAAAACATTTTTTTCAAGTTCTGTGCTCGAGAAAGGAGAGATTGCAATGTGAGGAAGTAGTTGCCAATCCCATGATGCCTGGCTTAACAAGGTCCTTGCCCTCAGTGTTTTTCTTCATTAGGTTCAATACCCATGAGTGGTTGTAGATGTATTTTGTGATGCACTTGGTATGCTTTATAGTGTGCTTGATGCAATGTGTAGCACATGGGGTCGAAAATATGGTCTTTTATTTGGACTCTAACATCTTCCTTGCAAGAACATAGTTAGAGGCATTGTGATGATCTGAACATCATTTGCCTCCCTCACTGACACAACAATCTCATCCAAAAGCTGAAATAATAGGTTTGCATCTTTCACCTTATGAGATGCATCAACCAATTTCAAAGACATGGTTTCTTGAGGGCAAGAGACAAAGGAATTTATGATTGTATGGTTCTTTCCATTAGTCCATCTATTTGACGTGATGGTACAACTTGTTTTGGCCCATGAATCTTTAAAATCCTTTTGGTATTCCTCTATGGACAATTTTTTTTTTCGCAAAAGAGATCCCCTCAGGTCTTGCATACCAGGGCCATTGAAGCCCTTTCCTGCAACAATAACAAAATCCCACATAGGTTGGTAATAAGGTGAGTAGGCAACATTGAAGGGGATATCTACATCATACCACCATCTAGCTATGTATTAAAAAATAACATCTTTGTATTGCTTCTTCCAATGGTTATCTAAGGTGGGTGGAGTTTGACTTGGTTGAGAGGCACTAACAAAGATGGGAGAAGGTGTAAAATAACTTTGAATGTTCGTTTTTTTTAGGCTGCTTGTCAGATTTAGGAGGGGAAGGAACATAAGAGAAGGGGTCCATAACATTGGTAGAAGGGATGGAGGAAGAGCCTTCGAATTCAAGATTAGCTTTTGCTCTCATTGTAGCAAGTTGCTTCTTTCTCCATATTTTATTGTTTATATCCTTTTGCTTGTCTTGTCTTCTTCAAATTTCTCAAATTGATTTAGCAATTCCACTCTAATCTATCCAATCACTTGTTTTGGTGCATCGCATGGGGAAATTTGGCCTCTTACACTAGCCAAATGTTGTTTCAACCTATGAATCCCCCTCTCGTTTATGTGTTTCTTGCAATATTTCCAATACATTTGCTAAACAATAAGATCAATGGGGATCCATTTAGGGTCTTTGACTCTTGGGGCGATGGTATTTAAATGGAAAGAAATTTGCAAATTAAAATATGCAACGCTGCAAACCCTGTCTTAATATGCAAACTAGTAGAAGGCTAAATGTACAAAACTTTAAACTTAAAGACAGATTTCAGATCTACAATTTAAAAAAACCAAGGAAAAATTTATCATTTAATTGTTAATATTCCTGGGAATGAGAAGAATGGGCAATGGGCACAAGAATTTGGTCCAGAACTCCTGCAAGCTTGAAGATGGGTTGTAGCCTTCTCACTAAGATTCCAAATCCATTGCAAACAACCCAAGATAATTGCCAAACTAGCTCCAGGTTCACTCTAAATCATTGCTCTTCCATGCTGCTCCAAAACTCCAAATGCTCATAGATGCTCAATGAGAGAGGTGTGAGGCAAATAGAGGGGGCAAGGGGGTTCTCTTTATATATTTTTGGTAAGGTTTAGGTTGCTAGGAATTAATTTTTAATTTTAATTTTTTTAAATTTGACTTTTTCATGCACTATTTGTCATGGTGGGGTCGAGGATCGACTCGACCGAGTAGGTATGGATTCGATCAAGGCGGGATGGTTCGGTGCCAAACCGACCCTTCGAACCGAGCAATTGGCTGAGTCGGTACAATCAAGGGTCAACCCAGTCGAGTTTATTGAGTCTGAGTCAACTTGGTTTGAGTTTTAAAACACTATTTGCACCAAGCCTACTCTTAGTAGTAGACCCCACACAGAGTCAGATTGGTTGTGGATTTGCTCATTACCTGAACCATTCCTAGATTGGAAATGCTCTCCAAGTCTAGCTTTCTTACTGGGTGATGAGGTGTTACCAATGTTTGCTTTAGTGTTTTTTGAGGCACTCGTGTAAATCTTGGTTATCTCCATCCTCTGTTTAAAGTTGCATATGAAATACTTCACTCCTAATTTGGGTATGGCCAAGAGATGATGCCATGCCCTAGTGTAGCTACCCTTAAACACATATGCACAACATGCGTTTCCACTCCTCACAACCCCTGCTATTATTGTATTGTTTTAGTTATCTTCGTCATGAACATTGTCAAGGGTTTCTTGGAGTTTTTGTTTTGTTGAGTTTGTGGTGGGGTTGTTGTCTCTCACCCTTGAGATTGTGGGGCTATCATTAGGCTGTCACCAGGTTGACTATTTGATCCTTGCTCCTTGGTGATTGGTAAAAAAGAAAAGGTAGACTGTAGAACTGAAAATACAAGTGAAAAAATTAAAATATGAAAGAACATGAAGAGAACGTATTGTTGATGTTTATATGATTCTCAGATCTGGTAGTTATTGCCTTATGATTAATAACAAGATTCACTTTCATACATCAGTTATCATAGAATAAATATAGACTGAAAAACCTCAACTATAACAATGCAGCAGAAATAACGAGATCTAGAAATATTAACCATACACAGTAGACACAAGAACACAACGCAAGAACACAAGAGTTTATCCTGGGAAACCCAACCTTGGGAGAAAACCCAACAACCTTTCTCTAGAAAATTTTAGTCCAAGATATTTCCAGTACATCACCATCAATAACCAAAATACCATATAGAAAAGATCCTCCCCAAGGTTAGCATCACCAAAACCTAGCTCCTCAATAATATGACCAAGAATAACCAAGCAAGAGCTTCTCCAAGTGTGGCGCACTCTCCAAGATAACCAGTAACCCAGAAATAGCTAAACTGCCAAAACTGCAACTGCAAAAGGAGCTTTCTGACTGTCAAAATGAAATGAGTTTGTCCTGCATTTATACTGATTTGAGTGCCAGTTTGGGGTCGACTTCTTATTTCCGGGTCTTCAATTTTATCATTATTTTTCCTTTGGGGCTGACTTCTTTTCTTGGGTCTTCAACTTCTTCTTGGGGCTTCTGTAATGGTGTAGATGGGTCTTCTTGTACATTCTTGTGGAGAATGACTGCTCGAAGTTGCAAATCTCCAACAGTCTCTCTCAACGAGGGAGGCATTCTCCATGCTTGGATTTCTTCTGTCATTCTTCATGAGCCATGTTGATGTGCCATCTCTGCACATGCATTCTATCTCGAAATATGCATGTGATATTATCTAGAGTCCATCCACTCCTTGACAAGAGATGAACTACACCTAGGCCATTCACCACTAGCAGATCCCCGTGAGTGAATGAATCATTACCCTTGGTCATATCAACACTAGCATAGCCCCGTGCATGACCAATATGGGATAATGTCTACCTGATGCTTATCTGGGCCACTCACCACTAGCAAAGCCCCGTGGATGAGTGAATCATTCTCCTTTGGTCATATCGACACTAGCATAGCCTTGTGCATGACCAATCTAGGAAGAATGTCTGCCCGAACCTGGAGAACATCAACATACCTGGGCCATTCACCACTAGCAGAGCCCCGTGAGTGAATGAATCATTCTCCCCTTGGTCATATCAACACTAACATAGCCCCATGCATGACCAATTTGGGGGAATGTCTGCTTGATGCTATCAACATTCCTGGGCCATTCACCACTAGCAGAGCTTCGTGAGTGAATGAGTCATTCTCCACTTGGTCATATCAACACTAGCATAGCCTCGTGTATGACCAATCTTGGGGAATGTCTGCTTGATGTTGAAACATCAACGCTCATTACTAGCCAAATTCGCATGGCTAATCCTATTTATCATCCTCCTCAGCCAAGTTAGCATGGCCACTCTGGGCCGATATCTGCAATTTGCTCATCTGTGGATAAGTACTAGAGCTTCACTGCTCCCTTCTGTAGCATGTCTCGGATGAAGTCTTGCAAGAAGCTTTTGAAGTCCTTAGGTTACAAATAAATATTGTAACCGAGACAACATTCTTTAGAATTCTATTACTGCCGAGTACTTTTTTTACTATCATAGAAGCCCCTCCACTGAGTACTTTTTACTATCAACAGTCTTTACAATCCTTAGGGATCATCATAGAAGCCCCTCCACAATCCTTCTGTACCCTCATACTCTGCTGAATGATATAACTTGGAAACATATACAAGTGCATACCTCTGAAATTTGTAACTCCATCCAACTTGTCTTTTAATCTGAAACTGGACACCATCAGTACATGAGGAAATCACAAAACCAAGATAGCAAAAAGTTCAATGTCCAGAAAAATGTCAATAAACCCTAAAAAAATTTCAAGTTGGACGAAAAGTCAAACTGAGAAGTGCAGTAAGTGCGTTAGGGCAAGGCGAGTTATTCTATACAAGGAGTTTTCCTCAACTCATGCCAATAATTGCTCAACAAGCTTCACAAAGAAAGTTGCTGCAACTACAGTAGTGGGTTTTAGGGGAAATTTCAACTTTCACCAAGATGTAATCTGAGACCACTAGGGGGTGCATGTTTCCCAGGGAGAGCTATTATATGGAAAAATTAAACTCAACGTCCTCTAATAAGTTGCTCAACGAGATTTACAAGTTCAGATCTGTGCAACGACAAATTGCAGCGGCAAATTGCAACAACAAACAAAAACTGTGTAGTGGCAATATTTCAACTAGCTCTGATACCATGTTGATGTTTATATGATTCTCAGATCTTATAGTTATTGCCTTATGATTAATAACAAGATTCACTTTCATACATCATTTATCATAGAATAACTATACACTGAAAAACCTCAACTATAACAATGCAGCGAAAATAATGAGTTCTAGAAATATTAACCATGCACAATAGACACAAGAACACAACACAAGAACACAAGAGTTTATCCTGGGAAGCCCAACCTTGGGAGAAAACCCAACAACCTTTCTCTAGAAGAATTCAGTCCAAGATATTACCAGTACATCACCATCAATAACCAAAATACCATACAAAAAAGATCCTTCCCAAGGCTAGTATCACCAAGACCTAGCTTCTCAATAATATGACCAAGAATCTGAATAACCAAGCAAGATCTTCTCCAAGTGTGGCGTACTCTCCAAGATAACTAGTAACCCATAAATAACGAAACTACCAAAATTGCAGCTGTGACTTCCTTGTGCGCACTGCAAAAGGAGCTGTCTGACTGTCAAAATGAAATGAGCCAGTCCTGTATTTATACTGATCTGGGTGCCAGTCTGGGCCGACTTCTAATTTCTGGGTCTTCGTTTTTATTATTATTTTTCGTGTGGGGTTGACTTCTCTTCTTGGTTCTTCAACTTCTTCCTGGGGCTTCTGTAATGGTGTAGATGGGTCTTCTTGTACTTTCTTGCGGAGAATGACTTTCCGAAGTTGCAAATCTCCAACACATATATGGCTTAATGACATTTATCATCATAACTTATGAGCTGTTTGCA
The DNA here is from genome assembly GCA_009831015.1 of Picea engelmannii. NCBI lineage: Eukaryota > Viridiplantae > Streptophyta > Pinopsida > Pinales > Pinaceae > Picea > Picea engelmannii. The sequence continues at coordinate 54,387 of ML787285.1, read as the reverse complement.
TGTCTTTTAAGTTTTTTATACCACTCCTTTAGTAACTTACATTAAAAAAATATGACCTGCCTTATCTTCGCTTGAAAATCTCTATTTAGGACTTTTATTGCACATTCAAAAATTTCACCTCTCAATAGAGGCTTCCTGGATCTAATCCTTGGGAGCTTTCATTGTTGGGGCTGTGTTGATTTTTGTAGCTTCGGGCAGGTATTCTCACGTGCCCTAGGTGTTGGTCATGTGGAAATCGTTTTGGGCACCACATTACAGTCTTCAGTTGAAGAAAACCACCATTGGAATGAAGCTGGGGCTTCATGGGTTTGGTGGTGGGTTTTGTGGGTTTGGTGGTGGGTTTTGTGGGTTTGTGTTGGGGCTTCACACCCACCAGAAAGTCTAATTTGATGTTGACTTGTGGAGGGGCTTCTATGATGATCCCTAAGGATTGTATATAAAGGAGAGAAGTCATTGGGACATTTCATGGTGTAGAGTGTGTGGAGACATGACAGAGTTGGCATAAGTAAGTCTACACTTGTGCCAAGGAGCTTGGTGATTTCAGCAAGGGAATGTCTGTAACTTTGGCAAATCTGGCCTAGGAGAGAGGTAGCCGCAGAAGGAAGAAACTGTACGAGTGGAGCGAATCGTATAGAAGTGTTCGTACATGTACGTGGGTTGCAGTGGGCACAATCATGTATGTACGCAGGTTGCAGTGGGCATAGTCGCGTATGTACGCGGATTGCAGTAAGGTGAATTGCGTACATTCATACAAGGTTTCTGGGCAGGAGTAGGTCTGTGCAAGCTTACATCAGCAGCAATACAAATGACGTCAGCAGGGCGTACAAGTGGTCTGTAGCAGATTTGTGGGCAAAATAAATTTCTAGGGATTTGCTGAGGTTTGGTTTTCTGATTTTTCTGGTTATTGGAGGACAAGGTTGTCTTCAGATTTTGGTGGATTTGTATTGGCTGGGAGGGCTGGTTTTGCCCTCAGAATTTCTGAATTTGATAAAGTTACAGAACATAAATTTTGTGTCTCATGTGTATTGATGATTCATCTCCGATCTTGTTGTTTCCACCGCATATATTTTCCGTCAATAATTTTCAGTGTAAAATTGTTCAGTGATAACAACTAGGGCTTATTGTTAACTCACTAGGAAGCAATTTTCAGATCTGAAAATTAGTCACATAAGATTGTATGTGAAAATTGATAGGCTGATCTGAAATATTTAATGACAACAGTGAATTGCAGCAAATACTTCACTTAAGTCCAAATCACGAGGAAACACAAGAGAAAAGATACCAAACAAGTTTACTTCAATGTCAACAAGTTACAGCCCTTGGGGCACACTTTTTTATGCATATAATGTGATGTCCCGTTCCCAAGAGTAGGCCAGCAAGGAGTGACTTAGTAGTCTATATGTTCTCGTAGACTATAGTCAGGCACAAACATGGAACAAGATGGAGAAATAAGGAGGAATTGATGGCTAAACGATGAATTAAGCCAAAATAGTTAGGAAAAGTCACTTAAGCCTAAGTCAACGAAGAATTATAATGAAAAGGTGTTAAAGGGGGACTTAATTGACTAATTAATCACTTTAGGAGGAAAAGCGCCTAGCTTAAGTGAGGTCAATGGTGAATTAGATGGGGAAAGGTATAAAGGGAGGAATTTGACCTAATTCCTCATTATGCATTATTATGATTTGATGTTGAGAGTTCCCAGAGGAGGAGGAGAGCCAACCTTACTGTTTTGTGGATTTTTGGAGGAAACCACCACCATTGATCGGTTTCGGTGTTGAGAGACACACCCTAGCCCGTCGGAGATACCATCCATGTATTTCACCGTACTTTTCAGGAGTATCCATTGCAGAATGCGCAACTCAGCTAGTGAGGGCACAAGCTAGTTTGAGGGTTTGGAGAGCTGCACGAGACCCGTATCCAGATTGCAGTTTCCTTCCAACCCATTTGAGATCCAGCCAGGGCGCTTCTATTGAGCCATCTATCATCTGATTCTGACGGTGGAATCTTGCAGATCGACTCATTCAGCCATTCAGGGCGCAGCTCTTCCGAACAGACATTTGGTGTTGCATGCAAAGTTTCAGAGCAGATTCAGACAAATCCTTCCGACCCATTTCCTTATTGGGCGAGACTATCGTTTTGAGCCATATAGCACCAGATTCCGTCGATGGAATCCTTTTGGGCGCATCCAGTGCTCCAAGAGGTGCGCAAACCCCCCAGGGGTCCAGATCTAGTGCCTTAGAGACTGGATCCGAGATCCGACACTCATCCATTTCAGTCTAGAGGCCAGGACGCTTTTATTGGAGTAGTTTCCGGCGCATTCCGACGGTCCATTCTTCCAGACGAGTTTTCCAACTGGTAGCGATTACCGTATTTCTCCGAAATCGCATATTCTTGACGATCTATCCGTGCATGCATAAGATCTTCCATCATCTTCTGATCACGGGTATTTTTATGTTATTTGATTGTATTCCAATACTGATCCATGAGATCTGACTGACGTTTATATTTTATATTTCCAGTGGGCTATTGTATTTCCATGCTCGAACCGTATTTTACATGATATTGGGCAGTTGATGTTCTCTACTTTTGCATGCATCCTTTATATGTTGTTTAAACCTTAAATATGCAACACGCACATGTAATAACCAACATGCACATGCAATAACCCACATGCACATGCAATAACCATTAAGAACTCAAACATACAACTGAAACACATCCAGAAAGCCCCAGTGTATCAGATTTGCAAGACAAAATAGTAGATCAGTAGCAAATATCTCGATCGGTGGAATCAGGGATATTTCATATAACAGATCTTAAATAACTTTCTTACAAGAGTAAATCAACCCTCTTATCTTCAAGTTGTATGTTAAATCCCTTAGCAATTTTAGCCCTATGTTATGTCAGATTAGCATGAACAAGTGCTGGAATTTATCCAATCAAGAAGACAGATAAGCTGAAAATCCAACACAATGATTGGACAACTGAAACACTTCATTAATATATAAGAGATGAAGTACATGTACATGCTCACAGCTTGTCACAAGCTGGTATAATCTCAAGCTTTCCAAATCCTAGATAGGGAAACCATGAAAACCCTAGCCACCAACTTCTAGCTAGAAATCACTCTTAACCAAAGCTGGTCACTCCACCAAGTATTTTACTTGTTAAGCTTGACTCCAATACCCGTTGGATTGGCACTGTTCTTGGTAGTCCCACCATCCATTTAATTCTAAAGTTTATCATACATTTTTCTATCGAACCCCCCTTGTGCCGGAGGAGAGCCGGCTTAAAGTAAGAGAGGGTGTTGTTTTGGTGAAAATGTACAACCCCTCTTAGTCCTCTAAGGTTGCACTTGTGTTTTAGGGCATTATCGCTTGAAGTGCAGGTTTGGGAGCTAATAGTACCCATTCTAAAGAAATCAGTGTTGGATTTTTATTACCTTAGAAAGTATCTAGTAGATGCCATTAATGACGATAGCAAGCAAAGAAGACCTTGGCGCATGCAGGGAAGTTACGGTGATAGGGACAACAACGAATTAGGTATAGGCATGTGATAGGTTTGTAGTTCTGCAAAATAGCAGGGCAACCCTCCTCTAGTAGAGATTTCATACATATTCATAGAACAGTTAATGAGGGTGCAATGTAGACATTGATTAGGAGAGAGAGAGAGAGGTAGAGGGTACATACATACCTTTGGCATGCATGCACCATCCTCAAGATACTTCCAGTTTTCAATAGTCCAAGTTTAGTAGTTTGTTTTTATTAGTTTCTTTGCTAGTTTGAGAAAAGTAAGTTCTAGATTTAAAACTAGTGGTTTTGTTCATTTCTAGTTGGATGCTATTTCCAGATCTAGTTCTAGTTAGATGCAATTTTTTATTTTAGTAGTTCAATTCTATTTCTACATGCACTGTAAGTTAAGAGAGTGTTGATCCCTAGGTAGTGGTTGCATGAAGGTAGTTGGAGTAGGTGCAACTCTCAAGGAGATAACAAGCTTGCATGCCTAGCATATTCTCCAATTGAGGCACACTCCTTATTGGCTCTTCTATCCATGCAAGGAGGTGGATTAGTTAAGTAGGGTTTTACTTAGTCTAGTAGGCACCATTGTGCATGTGTCTAGATTCATTGTACCTCCTAGTCTACAAAGGAGAAGGCAGGGGTATAGGTTTTATTGATTAAGTTTAGTAGAGAGCAGTGAGTGATTAAAGTTAGGATTTGTGGTCTAGAAATTTAACATGGTAGTAGAGCAATGGGAAATGGGCTATATACCCAGGGTTCAATGATTAAATCGTATGTATGCCATATAGGCATGTGGACTTGAGAAAGGTTGTGGGGTGTGTTACCCTCCCAGGGGTAACAACCTTTGGATACCCCCACAACAATGTCATGTAGCTGCTTGCATGAGATATCATGCATCTCTTCGTCAGATCCAGACAGACTACTTCCTTTTTTTCCATTTGAGACATGATCGTGCTAGCTCAACCATGATATAGCTCAGTTCAATCCAGATCTTCAGATGTCAGATGCACTTTGATGGTCCAATTTATTTCATTGGCATTCCCTGTATTAATGCTTACTCAGACATGATGATATAACTATTTGGCATGTCGTGAAGTTGTAAACACCTAACGATTTTTTATGAGCATTTCATAACGTACTGTTAACCCCTATATTTTCACCCTTGAAAATCTTGAGGGTTAAGAGCCAGCATGCACTACTTTGGCTTTAGCACTTGTGGTTGTCAAAGGTTGGTTCCCATCAAAGAGAGGTACATGATCGATATATGGTTGTTTTTTTTTTAGAGTTAGAGCTAGCTTGGTTTCTTATGCATTTGAGAGAGATGTTTACATATTTACATATAGTAGGTGTCCCTACTTTTAGGAGACAATGATTGAGAGACTCAGTTGACAGTTTTGAGCAGTTTTGAGCATACAGATTTGGTCGTTACATGATTCTGGGCCCAATGACACTTTTTACAACGACATGCAAGAACTTTATATTTTTAGCAGGTTGAGCTTCAAGCCTCAGATTGAGATTTTAAGTGTGCATTATTGATTCTTTGAGACATTTTGAGTCTTTTGGACCTTTTTCGGGTGAGATGCATGATATTTCTATTTTTAGCAGGTGAAGCACTAGGGCTTGCATGTTGATTTTGATTGTATATTTGGAATACTCTTGAGAAATTGAATCCGATGAGTATGATATCATTGACATGCGAGTCCTTCTACTTTGAGCAGTGTCTATTTATAGACAGTTGACACATGGCAGTGTTCTCCTAGCCATACTGGATGTTTTTGACAGTTTCCTAAAATTTAGGAGCCAAACCCTATTTTTAGAAGTTTCTATTTATAGCATAGGTGGTTGGCTCCATAAGTGACAAGTGACAGGGTCAGATTCCGACATTTGGTAGAATTTCAGTGTGATGTGGCATCTACATGGCATTAGTTAAAGAGGGGCGCATTTGCCAAGGCAAAAACATTAAATGAGAATTAAATCAAGTGAAGAGGTGGTGCATAGGTGAGATGGCAATCGATGGAGATGATTTAGCCAATCAAGGTTTGATTTTCTCACTCACCATAACTCCACTTTCCATGCATTAATTTCTCCAAATTCCCCTTAATTTGCTCTTAAATGCTAATTTCCTAAAAATAGGGAAATCCCTAAAAAAATATGGCGAAAATCCTTACAATGTCTAACTTATGCATGCCTTTGCCAAATTGGTTGTTTGGACATGCGTTGGATTCCTAATTTAATTCCCCATGTGTCTCCCTCACTCTTTAAAGCTAATGCACATTGATCCTTTGCATTAAATCTCCCTCTTCTTCCTCAAGTGCGCCCTCTCACTCCTCTCTTTCCCTCTCACGTGGCACATTCTTGAGTCACACTCCTTCATCCTCTCGTGTGTGCACCACCTAAACTATCTCTCTCCTATTTCTATGTGCATTACTCCACCAAAACCCCTCTCTAGACCCCACTCTCTCACACGTGGGGGTTTATTTCCCTTCTCCCATTGTCAAGTGCGCATGCTCCTAAGGTTTAGGGCGCAATTCCCTATGTCTAGTGCATGCACTCTCTCCTTCCATCACATTAACTATCCCTCTTCCCAACATGCGTTCATTCCCTTGTCTCTTTCTCCCATTTCCTCATTCTTTATCCTCTATTCCCTCACACTACTTCTTTTCCCACATTCCCATGCACATTCCTCATACAAGCTAGTGTGCAAGTCTCTTTTCCTCTCTCCATTTACCATGCCTTTACTATCTTTCACCCTCCCTTGTGGAGTTGACTCACTCTTCCACTATACTCCACTAGTGCGCATGTGTTTCCTTATTTCCCACTCTTCTTTTCTCTCCCCATGCACCATACTCTCCCTATTCCACCTCCTATGCGCCCATGTTCTCTCTTCCTTGGGATGTGCACCCTCAACACTATATATTGAGGTGTCTTCTACATGATTATGGTGGGATCTTTGCAGAAGCGGCATATACTTTCTCTCTCTCACCTATGTCATTCTCTCTAGTCTAGCTACTCTCTCTTTGAGCAAGGGTGATCATTGTACCGGTTGTGGACTTGTTGATTGTGGTGCAATCAACTCTTTGGCAAGCCTATAATAAATAAGTTTTGTGTTTGTTTTCAAACGTTCCTTCTTGTTGGTACTTTGTTTAATTTTCACAATTAGATTAGTAGTTCATGCCATTTATTGTGATATTAAACTGTTTTTTAAGTGGTTTCTCTTCTATTTTATTCTATCTCTCTTGTGCTAACCCTACAGGATCCCTCCAAGCTACATAAAACTCACTTTTACCTTTGGTGGCGTGTTTACACGCTGTCCAAAGCAATTTTATTGCTGTTTTTTGTCATTAATTGTAGAAAATTAGACTTCCGGACAGCAACAAAGTACCTAGGGACTCCCCCCCTGAGGTTGGCATGCACTAGCCCAAACAGAGAGGGGTCTAGCCCGCGACAATTTAGGGCTTTTCTTTTTGAATTAGCACCTTTTTCATTGCTGTTTTTTCTGTTATATCAGCTCAATTGAAGGGTGAAAAAGTGTGCTAACACGTACATAATTTTATTATCTGCGTCGTAGTACCTTGGGGAGCATGTTTTCTATTAGAAGTGTGTCTTTTCCTAGGATAACTTGTACTACTGGGTGTTTAGAATAGATAGTGCCATACATATCCTAACCATGCTAATCACTTTCCATCTCCCTAGTATCATTCGTTTCCATTCACATAAAAAATAATTGCATCTTGTCATATTTGACTTCTCAAAGGTCAAAAGGAAAGGTCAAAGT
>ML787285.1:13773-46994 GCA_009831015.1 Picea engelmannii | reverse complement strand
AACAATAAATAATGAAAACGAAGTTCATGAATGATAGGACTATGGCAAAACCATTTTATAGAATGTTAAAAAGGCTTGAAAGCAAAAAACTTAAAAAATGCAAGGAAAGTAAACGAATTGATATATAATAGAGGTGACGCTTGGAGTATAACAAGATTAAACTAAATGAGAAAAACTAATGCAGCACAGTCATGTGATTGAAAGATTGCTCCAATACCACTTTTAGAGGACTAGAGGATCACCATGATCCATTGGGGCATTGGGTTATAAGGCACATAGCCAAAGACAAATATGTATATGTAGACAAATATAGAAACATGAATTAATAAGAGATATTACATATTGGAAGGAAAGTAATTTTCATATCTCATGGTACCATGGTAGTGACTCCTACTCATTGCTAGTTAATAGTATTTAATGTTATTTGTTATTAAAAGTATCATTACATACACAATAGAAAACAGTCCATGAACAAATATGCTTTTACAATCTCGATGAACCTAAAAGGACAACAATTACCTATGATATTGTTACTAACTAGTCTCCCTAAACAATGCAACACAACTATAAATATATACTTTAACCTACTCAGACTCTAGTCATAAATTGGCGATACATCAATCATACAATTGATACAAGTCAAACATGAAAAGTTTTATTTCATGAGGTCACAAAGAAAAGAAAAAATCCACAAGTAAAGATGCAAGGATCAAAAATCAAACCCAAAAAGTTAGGGTTACGAACCTACCAAAACATAGTAATAAACAATGATAATTGATCAAAGTTGCAATGCAACTATATTTCAACCCGACAAGGTTTTTTTGATAACCCATGGATAGATTGCAAAAAGAAGTCGTAGAATGTAAACATTAAGATGTTGCATACTTGCAAAGTTTAGGTTACAAACATGTGCAATAGTTGCAAGAAATGTTGTGAGTTGGTGAAAGTTACGAGCAATATTGTACCATGTGCAACATGAGAGGGTCCCAAAAGCATATATTCTTAATATATGAGGTAACGTCTCTCCCCCTTCGAGAGATTCATAACACTCAATGAGATCGGTCTCATGAAGATAATGCCTTCTTTGATCTTGCTCAATTCTATATGCTTACACTATTTAGGAAGAACGTTTTGCAAGATACTTTGATTTAACCACATAACTATATCATTACTCCATGGAAAAAAACTCATTTGCTATATTATCAATATATGGATACAAAATATTTGTAGAAAATTTTGAGTAATATATGTTTGGATATGGCCTATATAAAAATGCATATAATATAACCCAAGGGGTTAGCTCAACCATTTGTCGCCAACATTAATGGGCATTTGGCCAGTTCCGTGTCGACAAGTGACCAGTTTGAATCACCCTTGATGAGGCACAATAGTTTACACTAACGAGTTTACCAGGGATATCATCCTTCAAAAGGCACAATAGTTTACACTTAATAATCCCATAATACCACCTTAATAATATATGGGATTATTAAGGTGGTATTATAATATATATACATATATATATATACATCTTAAATATATGGGATTATTATAATATATATATATATATATATATAATTGGATAGATATAAAAGTCATTTAAGAAGATGTATATATATACATATTTCCTTCTAATCTTCTTTATAATGTTCTTATTCAATATTTTCACTTTGATATGACTCCTTGACGCTTATAACCTTATATATAATAATAATAATAATCTAATTTTAAGGTCACGACCAAGCCAGACACCAAATTGCCCTCCATGCAGCAATTTGACTGCTAAAGTCCACGGAGGTATACATACCCTACCCCCCTATGGATTTGAACTTATGACTTCTTGAGAGAAAACACATGTTCTTAAGCATTATGCCCACTCGGGCTATATATATTAAGAACATGTGTTTTCTCTCAAGATGTCATAAGTTCAAATCCAGAGGGGGGTAGGGTATGTATACCTCTGTGGACTTTAGCAGTCAAATTGTTGCATATATATATAACCCTTTTAACTTCATAGTTTAAACCATGAATCAACTCTAACTCAAATCTTTAATATCTAGAAGGTTGAGACTTAAAAAAAAATTGATGTTTGAATTTTCTTTCTACAGTTGGCAACGGAATCCAAATCCAAACAGACTTGCTATTACTTAATTGTTTAATTAATTGGATTGGTAGCGACCTTACTTTTGCCAAATGTCACGACACTCTATACTGGCAACCTCCATGGTGATTAGCTTGCAGATATATGAATGACAGCTTAACCCTTATACACTCCACACAATACCCAATATTCAATGTGAATACTCCTAAATTCCATGGAGTTGCAATATTACCAATTTATGTTTCGAGGGATGAATATATTTCATTGTAGGAGTAACACTAATGACCTATAAATATTCCAATATGGCAGATGTACGACGATCGTACCGGATGGATGGCGGTCAGATCACAGTGCAGCGGTTTGGTATTCGTATGTATTCCTTCGATGGGTATATTCTAATGTATGGTTGACTATAAAACCTCTCAACAACTTCATAGGGATACAACAATTACTGACACGATTTGCCTCCCTCCCATGAGTATGCTTTGCAGTGGCGGCTTGATTCTCCAATAAATGTGGAAGGTTATGCGACGGCTTATAATTTCCATTGTTATTTAACAATCAATGTGGTTAGTAGAGGGACTTACAACTTTTGGCATCGCCCATACGAACTCCAATGGCGACCTATTTCCTTGACAGCAATTATGTAACTTTATTTGGCTAACCAATTATTTTTCCCTTGATTATGATTTTCACATACTTGTAGTGAAATAGTTTTTTTCTTTTCTATTTCTTTTCTTTTTTTTTCTTTTTTTAATTTTTAAGGAGGTATTTATTATTCTTCCACAAAATTCGGTTTGTGCTTCGAAACTGTGACTTTCTAGTTCTAACATTCTTTATAATATTCTTGAGATTTTCCTTGCAGTGGAGTAATTCTTTTTTCACGGAATTTCTGAATTTTTAATGGCCAAAAAGCCCAATTGTGGTCAAAGACCTAAAGAAATCAGAGAAACTCTAAATGAAGTGTGACCAATGGCCGGGATCAGAAAAACGAAGCTCTGATACCAAATGTGACAGAACCAATCTGATTCAAATCACAAACATCCAAAATGTTTAGAACGATATAAAGAAATCCACGAGGATTAAATAATCTTTGAATAAAAATGTATGAGAATGATAGTATGATTACAATGAGGGCCCCATATTTATACTTAAGCGGGGGCGCCTTTTTACCAAGAGACATGTTCTTTTATTAAGGTGTGTCTTCATAAATTAGTAATTATTGTTTATTACTTATTATAATCTATATTTTATATTTATATATAATCATGCTTATTACAATCTAGGGACAATCATTCTCTTAGCTTGGAAAAATCATTCAAAGAGGTTTTGTCTACCTCTATTATTGAAGAACACTCTTGGCCTTCGGGTCACTTCATCGTTCAAAATGCAAATTCTTACATGACCATCTGCATCAGCAAGGAATCCCTAGATCAAGCTCATTGGTTGATCTGCCACTTCAACGGTTTTTGGTTGTCTCTCATGAATCTTCATAAGTGGATCTCCCAAGTTTGCAAGCCCATTCTCCATGAGGAAGTGTATATTTACCCATGTGCTCATGTGTTCATAGTGAAATTTTACTATGTTGAGAACAAAGAAAAGGCACACAAATAGAATATCATATAAAAAAACACAAAAAACAACACGAAATAAATAAAAGAGTGTAATTTACAAAGTGCAACTAGCATAGCTTTGTGTTGCCTAACATGGATGAAATAGTCTTGAAAATAACTTGCTCTCCACTCTTCTCTCTCCTCGCTCTAATATGAGTAAAGTAATAATTATGATGTCTAGACTCCAAAGTCCTAATAACGGAAGGGGAGGTTGGGAAGATCCTTTGGATGTGAGATGGAAGGTTAATCGCTTGTTGTGGGAGCCAAAACGTGCTTTTTCCCTTCTCCTTGGTGAAGTTGTGGAAAATCAATGAAATGGAAAACATTCCCAATAAATAGTTCCAATAATGGGCATTGTGTTTCCTAGATGACAAAAAAATGAAGACAATGATCCCCTATTTACACCATTTTGGCATAAAATTTGAATGGACCACTTCAACTTGCATTGGAATAGTCAACTTGAATTTCCTAACTTGCATGTGGGCATGCCAAAGTGTATTCTTGATTCGTCAAGGAAACTTGCAGCAAAATAATATGTATCATTGCATTTTTGCCAACTAAGTGAGAAACTGAAAATGCAGCCATGATAGATACATTTCTCCCCTCTAACATATAATTGCTTTGTAAAATGCTCCTTAGAGTCAGCTCCAATGCATAATTTGTGAGGTTGCATTTTCAACACTAACAATATATGATAATTTCCAAACTTACCCAAACTAACACAACTGCAAAAAGCAAGAACCATTGGTTGTCTTGCCCACCAAAAATTCAACACTTGTTTGCCAACAATGGCATAACTTTGTTGACAAGAAAGATAAATAATCAACTTGAATTCCGCGATGCGCTTGTGGACCCTCAAAGTGTATGTTGGTTCCTAAGGGAAACATGCAGCAAAAACAGTCTACATCACTGCAATTTTTGCCAACTAAGTGAGAAAATAAAAATGTAGCCATGACTACTTCATTTCTCCCCTTTGACATATAATTTCTTTGTAAAATGCTCCTTAGAGTCAGCTCCAATGCATAATCTCTGAGGTTGCATTTTTGACAATAACAATATATGATAATTTCCAAAGTTACCCAAACTACACAAAATTGCAAAACTTAATAAGCAATGGGTCTCTTGCCACATCAAAGCTTCAACACTTGTTTGCCATCAATGGCATAACCCTGTTTACAATAAAAACAGATAATCAACTAGAATTCATGATGCACATGAGGACCACTCAAACTGTGTCCTTGGTTCCTCAGGTAAACATGCAGAAAAACAGCATACATCAGTGCACTTTTACCAACTAGATGAGAAAATAACATACAACGATGATTGATACATTTCTCTCTCCCCTAAGACTCGTATTTTCTTTGTAAAATGCTGCTTAGAGTCGGCTATAATGCATAATTTGTGAGGTTGCATGTTCAACGATAACAATATATGATAATTTCCAAAGTTATCTAAACTACACACAATTGCAAAAATCAATAATCATTGGTTCTCTTGCTCAATCAAAGCTTCAACACATATTTGCAAACAATGGCATAACCCCTTGACAAGAAAGGCAAACAAGGTCAGTCATTCGAAATCATGGCCTCTTCCTTATTATTCCACAAATATTAGAAGAGCACAACAGAATTGCAAAAATCAATAATCATTGGTTCTCTTGCTCAATAAAAGCTTCAACACTTGTTTGCAAACAATGGCATAACCCCTTGACAAGAAAAGCAAACAAGGTCAGTCATTTGAAATCATGGCCTCTTCCCTATTATTCCACAAATATTAGAAAAGAGCACAACGATCTTGTACCCAACGAACCATAAGATTTTCTACAAGGCTTTGAAATTTGTATAGGATAAAGAAAAGTACAAGATGAAGTCTGGCTCAATATTGCACGAACTTCTGGTTCAAATCCCAAGTCAAGCATTCGATCTGCTTCATCCAATACCTGTGAATGAGGATAAACATTACAACATTATTCAAAGACAACATTGACTACTTGGGTAAAGTACTTCGGCAAGGAAATATGTTGTCTGCATGAAGTAAGAAAAAACAGAGTTCATACTTTTGTTTTTACATTCTTAAGATCCGAGGAAGCAACAGCACATAGATGACAAGTACAACTCACATCAAAGAAAATGAATAGTCTAAAGCAAACAAAGGCTAGTAATCTTTGCCCATGTCAATAAGTCCAGAATATTTAGAAATAAAAAAGCCTACTTTAACATATCAAGAAGACGAACAAAATCTAACAAAGAGCATCTTTGACCCTTTCCAAACATATTTATATAATGTCATTATATAGAGTGGAATAAAGTTTGACCAGAGTTTGCTCCAGCATTATATAGAGTGGAATAAAGTGTGACTATTGCAAGGTCAAAGGCACAACCTGATTTCAAAATAGAATGTTAAACATGAGATGTCAAAGAAAGATGAAAGCCAAAGTAAAAATTTCATTAAAGATATTAGCAATAAGAAAGGCTACTTTGCAGCTTAGTGTTCAAGGAATTTTGATCCTAGTCCTTCCATGTTCTTGGCTTTAAAATCAAACTGATAAACTTGGACTGTTGAAAACTGGAAGTATCTTGAGGATGATGCATGTATGCACCCTCGATCTCTCCCTCTCTTAAATATATTTCAGCTGTTAAGTACCTTAGATATGAAAATCCAATCACATACAAGATATCCAAGCATAAGATAGAGAATCCCCTTTACTTGATTATATAAATATACCCTTAAGGTAGGGCAACACCTTACAATTAAACAGTTTATGGAAGGAATCCACTCATCTTCACTTGTCTCTTTATGTAGGGTGACCTCTCAATGAGCGAAGCTCCAATACAAAATACTTCCACGCATCTTTAGGACTCCATCCTTATTTATAGATAACAAGAGAACCCTAATCATAAAGTAGACCTTCTTGAATAAGGCCACATTACATTTATTCAATACTAACTACTACAATGGACCTTATTTAATACAAACATAATGGACCCAGTCCACCTTACATTGAATGACCTCCACTATTATTTCTCTAATGGGCCCTTCTGCCTCTCATCACACCCCTGGGGAGGATCTCCATACTCCACCCACATAGAAAAGTGTTTCCCTCAACGCTTGTTGCGAGAAGGTACAACCATAAACTAGGGCCCCATGAACAAGTGTTGACCACAATGCTGAAGTAAGCCAGTGAACCCAATGTTGTCAGAGCGCGGAGCGGAGCGGGAGCGTTTTTAGGGAGCGGAGCGTCGGGAGCGTAATTTTCAAAAAATCCTCGAGAGCGAAGCGTCTATTGTGTGTGTGTGTGTGTGTGTGTGTGTTGCATTTATATTAAAAAAACATGCAGAAAGACAAATTAGCTGCAGAATGAATGTATGAAAACATGCATATTTGTACACTGTAACATTAAAATGGCATCCATAGTAGTAAGTAGTAGTACATCAATGATTAATCATTCGAGCATCAACCATCTATAATCTAGCAATTACAAACTTACAAACCAACATACAAATTTTTAAGCCATATAATAGAAAGTAGACCATTAAGTTATGGAATGAAATCAGTTATCTAGCAACTATCAACAATAACATGAGTCATGACCAAATAGTTATGATTACAAAATAGGCCATCTCCACTGAATTATGAAGATCGAAAGGTCCAAAACAATAAAGTTTAAACTATGCTAGAGTCTAGAGTCTAGTTGTCAAAATGCTATGAATCTATCATCTATAGACTGACATGTAAAGTAATGAAGCGCCCCATGGAGCTTCCTAAGTGTTATTTTCCAACATCTTGACTTTAAGAAAATATGTGCTTATCTTCTACAAACATGAATGCATTGTTTTCTGTTTTGTTGAGAAGTTATTATGCTATTGCAGTGTGTCCAACTACACTGAAAAGAATGTGTAGGCAGCATGGAATCTCCAGGTGGCAATTTCTATTATCACAACAATTTAACCTCAAGCCTGCAGATTTGACAGTAAAAAATCGCCCTCAAACAGTAACAACAGAGGGTTAACACAGCCCTTTAAAGGAGTTCATTGGCTATTATTGGACACCGATCTAATTCCTAAGATTGTTTGAGACAAACATACACCAAATGTTTGTCAAAGGAGGGGTTCTACCATCACTTCATTTTATCTATCTGCAGATTTAGACAGTTATGGAAACCCTTGCAAAAAGAGTGTAACGTTTTGCCCCTTAAGGAAGGTCGTTGGGTTCCTTTGGGAATTCACCTTTGGAAATAGTAAAGAGAAAGGTTGGAGCCAAACATTACAGAGATGATGATAAACCAGTGAGAAACTTGACCTCAATCCAAATATATAACCAGAATTATAACTAGAGATAAAGACAATGTTGCAGGAAGCGCCCATTTTGCACCCAAAAGGGGGCTTCCGGAATCCAGAAGCGAGCTTCCGCATTTCGGAAGCTCGCTCCAGGGAAAGCTTCCATGGAGAATCCACTCGGAGCGGGGTGCCGAGGGTGGAGCTGGGGGGGGCTTCCTGCAACATTGAGTGAACCAAGGTCCAACGTACAAGTGCTAGCCACCATCCTAAAGTAGTCAAGGAAGCTCCACCATAAACTCGGGTCATATGTATGAGTGTTGACCGCAATGCCAAAGTAACCAGAGTCCCATGTGCAAGGACTAACTGCAAGGTTGAAGTAATCCAAGAAGCCCATCAATAAATCTAGATCCCATGTCCAAGAGCTCATGTTGCCTCTCCACTAAAGATACATGAGCTCAATACCTAGTTGACATTGGTGCTCCAAATGCCTACCACAGTCATGTGGATCCAAATATGAGATCCATCCATATCCAACAAATATTCCACATAACACACTACTACTGGAGAATAGGCATGTTGAACACTGCTAGACATAACAAGCTCCTAACTTCCCACAATAATGTTCTCTACATAAGGTGGAGTAAAGTCATCGAATAGAAGCTAGCAATAGTTATTCTCCCAGAAATTACAACTATCCATGTATGAGTCATCACAATCCACCTCTAAATCATACCATGCATATCTTTCTCAGTTATACTCCTCATTGATGACAAGATATGTGTTGTCAATGATACGGCTCTTCTTAAATTTATGGAATGTCTCCTTAATTGTCTCCTCCATATCTTTTTGATACCTGTCAAATCTATTCATCAAATCCTACAAGATTCTATCATTTTCTCCCATCTTATATTCCTCAACAATGCCATTCTTCAGTTCCATTAGGGTTTGAGGGAAAAAATTTGCAAGCATTGTGGCCGCAATGGATACTGATCGAAAGCATAACACATAATATACCAAATAAAACCCCCGAAAAACATCTATCCAATGGCGTTGGTTTGGTTACAATTTGAGCAACCTATCAAAAACTACCTTCTCTGCATCTGCACGGCCGTCATGGAAAAACCCTAAAATAGTTGATTTTAAATCAGCAATATCTTCACTTTCCATGTTCCAATTTGGATGACTTTTTTTGAACTTGGGTATTTTTTTGCAGGAAGCTCACAGATACAACTAGTTTCTTCAAATTCTGCTCAAAATTATACAGGAATTGATCTGAGCAACATGCCTCTCTTTTTCCCTTTGAAAACTTGTAAAATAGAGAAAAATATTCTCTCTTTTGGGCCCAAAAAAGAGCTAGCATACCACTAGTTAAGTACCTTTGATCTGAAAATGCTATCACATACAATATATCCAAGAATAAGATAAAGAATCCCCTTTACTTGATTATAGAAAAATACCATTAAGGTAGGGAAACACCTTACAATTGATCATTTTATGGAAGGCATCCACTCCTGTTCACTTGCCTCTTAAGGTAGGGTGAACTCTCAATGAGCTAAAATCCAATACAAAATACTTCCACACATCATAAGGAGGACTCCATCCTTATTTATAGATAACAAGAGAACCCTAATAATAACAACCTCCTAACTACCTAATGGACCTTCTTTAATAAGGCCACATTACATTTATTCAATACTAACTACTATTGTGGGCTTATTTAATAATAACAAATATAGTGGACCTAGTCCACCTTACATTGAATGGCCTCCACTATAATTACTCAAATGGGCCCTTTGGCCCTCCACTACACCCCTAGGGAGGATCTCAACATCAATGATGCACCCTCATTCATTACTAAACGAATCTGTACAAAATCTGCTAGAGGGTCGCCATGTTGTTATACAAACTTGCACAATCAAGGAATCAATCATTGATTCCACAATCGGTTCTATAACTATCTCCTCAAGGCTAGAGAAACCCTTATGCGTCATGCCATTTTGCCATACCTAGTCAACTAGATCTAGGAGTAGCCTATAAAGGCCACCTTGTTATACTCCTTTAGCCAAAACTCGACCAAATCCATTGTTGATATTTATGATCGTGACTTGTTGACCATCAATCTCAATGAAACATTGTAAACTTGTCATGCAAAAAACTGAAAGCAAACTCTTTGTTAAATTAGGAACATACAAGACAAACTCTAACTCAAGAACATCACCCAAAGGAATCAAAAAAGATATGGATCCCAATCCCTTCATAGGATATATGGCATCATCACCCAAATCCACAAGCATTCCTCCCTCTTGCTCTTAAAACCTGTTGAAGATCTTTCTATCATAAGCCATGTGTCTCGAAGTTCCACTGTCCACATACCATCCAAACCCTAAAACCATGTAACCAAACACCATGGCAAAGTGGGTATCTAGCTTGGAAATCAAGTTGTCTGCAAAGGAAGCATTTGCACTCCCTGCAAGTAGGAATTGCACTCCCTACAAACTCCTACTTTTTGTTGTTGCTTACCATTTCCCTTCTTCCTCTCAAAACACTCAAAGCATATCAATCATACTTCTCACGCCTGAAGCACTTGATATGACTCAAGTCTTTCTTCCCCTAATAGGAAGAGTATGAATCTTCCCCCATGCCCTTTTGACCCCTCCTGGATCCTCCTTTCCTACCTCCTCTCCTCACCCGACCAATAAGGGCTAGGTCTGGTCCATCATCCCCATCCTTGTAACTGGTTGAGACTTGCTCTAGTCTAATCTCCTCTCCAATGAAAGCATACCACAACTTCTCAAAGTTAGGTAGTTTCTCATAACCACAAATAACCTAGAAAAAGTTATTACAAGATGAATTATATCCATTCAAAGCAATCTAAACTAGCTCATCATCTTTGACTTCATCACCAACTACACCAACCTGGCCTATTAGCTCCGCTAGCTATTGTATATTTCTTGCACATGCAGGTCATGGTGAGCATGTTCCTTAGGAGCATCTTCTTGGATACATTAACAATCTGGAATAGGGTTCCCAAGGCATAATAACTCGCCTTAGTAGTGCTCTAGTTACAATATGAGGGAACAAATGATCTTTCACCAAATCCAGCAAGACTGACTTCACATTCGATGCATTCTTGTTGTACTCCATAGATCTTTGGGATCTACAGGAAGTTTGACCTCCTTCTCCACAAGGTACCAAAGATTCACTACTTCTACAAGGTTTTGCAGTGTGCACTTCCAAGACACAAAGTTAGAGGTGCCCTCCAATAAGTGACTCTCTTGAATGTTAGGAATGGTCATTATTGCAACTCTGCTAAGCAAGCTTCAATCTCCACTCACAGGATCAACTTGGGTTTCACACCTTGTTATCTCTCAGACACTCCCTAAAGGAAAAGTCCAACCTTTAAAGAAAGGGACAGCCTAAGAAAACTATTAAGTGGGTCACTAGTTGTCACCTACATGACTCACTCCTCACTTTAGGCTTGGATTGACCAAGCCAAGGGAGGGATCCTACGTAAATATATATCAAGTCCTATCAGTCGTAGTTTTGAGAGGTAAGTCAAGCAATGACTAGATATAGAATCACAGAGCACACTCCTATAAAATCTGGGGAATTAGCAAACAAATCGATTGTTTCAAATGGCCTTCCGAAAGTCAAACCTTAGGGGGATGTCAAGTCCCCAAAGACTGACTAGTGAAGGTACGAGAAACAATTACGGTAACCTGCTCACAACGTTCACCTAAGGTGCAAGTACCCCCAAGCAAAATAGGACTCTCCCTAGGAGCCGAAACGGTGATTATCCATCTGCCTCAGGTACCACGGGTATTTCCCCCCAGCAATCACCTCTATAGTTTTCCTAGGACATACCACCAAAGTCACCACTTCACATTCAGCAACCGGGCAAAACAGTCATAGGTCGGACAACACGTATGGTTCGGGAAACAAAGCCCGAAATTCCGAAAATGATTCCACCTAGAGGGCCTCCCACTTCCAAAATCCCCATAGACTTAGTAGTTCAAGTGATCTCACAAACACCAAAACAAGCGGAGAGGGGATATCTTCCCCACTTGCTATAAGTCCAACCTCGTGCTTAACTCCTATGTTAGAGGAGCTTTTCTGACACCCACTGCTACTATTGGATTTAGCACTCCCTAACGACCCCTAGTTGGTTTTATGGCCTTGGAGAATTTACTCTCCACCCTATACCAAGGTCATATCTCCTAGTCTAAATGTCGGTTCGCTATAAACACAAGATGTCTGTTAATTTTTAATATTAAGTATGTTTTGGACTATTGATTACTCAAGGGGCTTACTTAGGTGTACTTTGCAAAAGAAGATGTTTCTTGAATTTTTGGAAGTTTGAAAGGTGCAACAAAGGCAATTACTTTACTCAATTTCTCCCAAATATTTCATTAAACTGTCAAATGAAAACAAATGACATACAATGAAGTATTCTATGTAAGGTTTGCCAAAGATGTAAAAGCACAGTATATGGTTTCTTAGCAATCTCAACCCATAAGATAATCCATCATTAACAAGAGTGTTAAGAGCATACTTGCAAACAAACACTTGGTACGAATTCCTAACGAAATGCAACTATCCACTATTTAAAATGTCAATAAAGGAATTTGAGCTAGACCTCAAGAATGTATGTTAACTGTCCTTTTAAATCAGATTGTGTATATGTGCTTACTCGAGGGAATGTTTGTACATCAGCAGAGGCATATGACAAAGTATGTTTGTAGAATTAGTGTGTGAGTGACCAGCTCTTTTGTAAACGTAGATAAGTGTGCAGTGAGTATGGATCATGAATACAACAGCACTGGAATACAAAGAATCCTTTTAATATTCCTAAAGTTGCACAAACCACAAAGAAAAATGTTTCTGTAACAAGATTGTTTCATACAGATTGCAAATCACAATTTAATTCTTATACACAATGCTCCAAAATTTTGATGTGAGAGGTGTATTGTCCGCAGAGAGTTTGAACTATAACATCAGTCTGTTGGGTCTGCTTAGATTATAAAGAACAATAATGCTGAGCCAGCCATATGACTTGTTTCGTTCAATCCTTTAAACTTTACAATACAATACTTGGAACAAATCAATGAAATCAACTAACTAATGAGGTATATGTGAAACATCCCAGATAAAGCTTGCAAAATGCTTAGTCCACAAACTATTCATCACCATTCTCATGTTACAACCATGCATTGCTAACAAATGAAATTTTGAAACTGTAAAGAGAGAAATGCTCGAACCACAAGATATCCCAATCAGATTTTAAAATTTAAATTTAGTGAGACCATCCTCAGCAATGATATGTATAGGGCCCCAAATTCAAGTTTTAAACCATATATAAATCAGTCCAAAGTACAAGCATGGCATGAACCAAATTAAGTAACCAGGCATTGAATTATCAAAATGATGAGGGCAGAGAACACACTAACTGTTTGAAATCAGGACCAGCAAAGATTGATAAGTTAGAAACGGTGACAAGGGGAGCAAATCAGTGAAATAATGGGATGAAGCTTGCTGTCGACCCCCTTTATCAGATCAGATATGAAACAATATCATGGTTAAGAGAGGTGGTTTAGAATTGGTTATTTCAAGGGAAAACGAAACCACTAAACGCTGGCAAGAGGAACCTGCTTAATGACCTGAGTACTCTGCAGTTTGTGACAGTTTTGGGCAGAGGATAGATTTGATGCAAGTATGTTAACGCCTTGAGAGGATATGAGGTTGTTTTAGGGGGTTTGAAAAGGCAAACAGTGTATCCAAATGACCCAGAAAAACAATTGAAATAATGCTGCCAGGAGACAGCCTCCTTAGACCAGCAATTTAACTCTGAAATTTTGCAAATTTTAGACAGTTTTGGCAGAGATAAAGTTGAGGCTAGTGTGCTAAYGCCTTAAAGAAAATCTTGGTCGTTTTGGGTGATTTTAGAAGGTGAAAGATATAGCAAAATAACCCAGAAAACCAAATGGAGAATGCTGCCCAGAGACAGTCCTCCAACAACCATTAAGTTCTGCAATGTATAYTGGGTATGTTCGGTATTCAGGGCAGTGAAATATATAAGGGGAATACAAGAACGCCCTGGGGCAGAATCAAGTCGTTTGGGCSAATTTGGAAAGAGTTTTAATAAAGCAAGACAACCCAGCAATCAGATTTGAGCATCCCTTCCCAGATGATGATGACTGCTTTATTTTGACCTCTGAAAAAATCTGCAGAATTGACAGTGATAGCAGAGGCAAAGCTGAGACTAGTGTGGTAACGCCCTAGGGAAAAATTAAAACTCTTGGGCAATTTTAAGATGATTTGTATGGTGGAAAGATAACCCAAGTCACAGTTTTAACAAATTCCTTATGCAAACAGTGTTGTAACCTTGCCCCCTTTTCAGAATGTTGTTTGATTTAATGACAGTGAGCAGATCAGCCTCGAGAAAAATGATAATGCTGTAGATCAGACCTGCAAACGAGATTTAAACCTCTTGGATTTGATAAAAGATGAACCAGAAAGCAATCAAACCCTTATTTTGTTGGCTATAGGTGGAAAGATTGAAAAAATCGGCCAACAAATAATCTGAGAAAGATTTAACAGTTAAACTCAAAAAAAAAATTGATGTGTGAATTTTTTGTGTGGGTTTGACTGAAAAATAGGGGAAAAGAGGGCCTACCATTGGGCCACGGGGTCATTCAAATCCAAAGATACAATGACTAAAGATATGGCAGTGTTTTCCCTCACCAAGAGCTGGGGGAAAAGCACCAAACTAAGGTGACTAGGGTCTAGGCAATGGGGGTTGAATCATGAAATGCAAAAAACCTATCACATGCTAGTATTCAAAATAAATTTGATATAATATGAAAAAATCAACAAGAGCTTCTTCCTAAATATATCTTGAGCATAAAATTTCAGAAAAAAGGTAAGGAAGTAGAGTTACATCCTACTTCCTTGGCTTGTTCCTTTAGCATGCAATAATCTCCACATCAACACTAGACATTCAATCTATCCCTTCAAAGAAGTAGAAATGCCAATAGAAATGATAGACAAAAACTTGTGACAAGATATCCCTTCCTTTATTCTCCAATGATTAAAAATGAAGAGTGCATCATCTTTTATAGGTGAAGAGGAGCCTTAAAACAACTTTACAATACCATGTGCCAACTCAATACCATGAGAAAAAACCATTTGCTCTTATAAAACCATGAGCAAAAGTAAATAATAATAAAATATGTTAATATGTGCCCATAAATTACATTATCCTTTTAGAAAAGGTCAAAGGTACAATATAATAATGCTCAAGAAGGTCAAATGGTCAAGTCAAAAAACTCCAACGTCCACATGGTTGCCTCCAAGAGCTCTGCCCCTTCTAGAAGATTCTAGGGGCTTCACACGTATGGCTCCAAAACACGGAAATAATTTTCGCCCGGCAAATTTCAGCAACAATGTAACTTAGTCAATTTTTGCCTGATTTTCTATTATGACCCCATTTTGGAAATCCCGCAACAATTATGCATCTATTGACGATGAGCAGGTGGAATTCTAGGCACTCTATCAAAAGATAATTGCCCCTGAAGTTGGCCACCCGAAAAATGTGTTGAAACTTGAAATCACCTTATAATCACTTCTAACCACCCACATGTGTGAGAATATTATTCGAAGTGGTTCATGCATGCTCGACGTGTTCAAATTGATGATGTGGCATCTAGTCATGGTCTGATGCACTGTCACGAATCCCATTGCAGTGACATGTATCTCAATGCAATACACAAATCCCAAGGCAAACATTATGGATCCCAAAGTAGTGTCACGGATCCCGAGGCATGGTACACATTCCAAGGCACAATACCCACTTGAAATGATGGGTCTAGCCTCTTAGCTAGTCATTAATTGGTGGCACCTAGTGACAATTTCTTAGCAAAACATAACAAAATTGATTAATTTTAATACTTACCTAAGTCTTACCTAGGGGAACATTATTAACCATTATACATAAATCAACTCCTAAGAAAAACCCATATTTCCTAAGGTTTTAGGTAAAAGATAAGCAATTAATGTGCTTTAGTGATGAAAGGGAAAGGAAATGATTCCATATGATGACCCTCAAGTCTTAGACATGCATAGGTCATATTTTTTCATTTTTTATTCTTCTAGCTTTATTTTGGCTAGGCATTTTTTGTAAAAGACTTCTAGAGGGAGCTTATCATTGAGTTACCTACCTCAGCCTGATTTTTACTACCCATGTTTAGTCTTTTTCTTTAAAAGGTTCAGTTTATTGAACAGGTCCCTATTCTTTACATATTCTTTAGATATTCTTTAGACAATTAGGGACTTGGGGCATTGGCCTTTTAGTGAGGAGCATTGCTCAAGTTTAATTTTTTTGGCTTTTTAACTATTTTCTCTTCACGTCTTAGCCTTTGTGGCTTTATTTAATTTAGGTTTTTTACTTTGACCTTTCCTTTTGACCTTTGAGAAGTCAAATATGACAAGATGCAATTATTTTTTATGTGAATGGAAACGAATGATACTAGGGAGATGGAAAGTGATTAGCATGGTTAGGATATGTATGGCACTATCTATTCTAAACACCCAGTAGTACAAGTTATCCTAGGAAAAGACACACTTCTAATAGAAAACATGCTCCCCAAGGTACTACGACGCAGATAATAAAATTATGTACGTGTTAGCACACTTTTTCACCCTTCAATTGAGCTGATATAACAGAAAAAACAGCAATGAAAAAGGTGCTAATTCAAAAAGAAAAGCCCTAAATTGTCGCGGGCTAGACCCCTCTCTGTTTGGGCTAGTGCATGCCAACCTCAGGGGGGGAGTCCCTAGGTACTTTGTTGCTGTCCGGAAGTCTAATTTTCTACAATTAATGACAAAAAACAGCAATAAAATTGCTTTGGACAGCGTGTAAACACGCCACCAAAGGTAAAAGTGAGTTTTATGTAGCTTGGAGGGATCCTGTAGGGTTAGCACAAGAGAGATAGAATAAAATAGAAGAGAAACCACTTAAAAAACAGTTTAATATCACAATAAATGGCATGAACTACTAATCTAATTGTGAAAATTAAACAAAGTACCAACAAGAAGGAACGTTTGAAAACAAACACAAAACTTATTTATTATAGGCTTGCCAAAGAGTTGATTGCACCACAATCAACAAGTCCACAACCGGTACAATGATCACCCTTGCTCAAAGAGAGAGTAGCTAGACTAGAGAGAATGACATAGGTGAGAGAGAGAAAGTATATGCCGCTTCTGCAAAGATCCCACCATAATCATGTAGAAGACACCTCAATATATAGTGTTGAGGGCGCACATCCCAAGGAAGAGAGAACATGGGCGCATAAGAGGTGGAATAGGGAGAGTATGGCACATGGGGAGAGAAAAGAAGAGTGGGAAATAAGGAAACACATGCGCACTAGTGGAGTATAGTGGAAGAGTGAGTCAACTCCACAAGGGAGGGTGAAAGTTAGAGTGAAGGCAAGGTAAATGGAGAGAGGAAAAGAGACTTGCACACTAGCTTGTATGAGGAATGTGCATGGGAATGTGGGAAAAGAAGTAGTGTGAGGCAATAGAGGATAAAGAATGAGGAAATGGGAGAAAGAGACAAGGGAATGAACGCATGTTGGGAAGACAGATAGTTAATGTGATGGAAGGAGTGAGTGCATGCGCTAGACATAGGGAATTGCGCCCTAAACCTTAGGAGCATGCGCACTTGACAATGGGAGAAGGGAAATAAACCCCCACGTGTGAGAGAGTGGGGTCTAGAGAGGGGTTTTGGTGGAGTAATGCACATAGAAATAGGAGAGAGGTAGTTTAGGTGGTGCATGCATGAGAGGATGAAGGAGTGTGACTCAAGAATGTGCCATGTGAGAGGGAAAGAGAGGAGTGAGAGGGAGCACTTGAGGAAGAAGAGGGAGATTTAATGCAAAGGATCAATGTGCATTAGCTTTAAAGAGTGAGGGAGACACATGGGGAATTAAATTAGGAATCCAACGCATGTCCAAACAACCAATTTGGCAAAGGCATGCATAAGTTAGCCATTGTAAGGATTTTCGCCATATTTTTTTAGGGATTTCCCTATTTTTAGGAAATTAGCATTTAAGAGCAAATTAAGGGGAATTTGGAGAAATTAATGCATGGAAAGTGGAGTTATGGTGAGTGAGAAAATCAAGCCTTGATTGGCTAAATCATCTCCATGGATTGCCATCTCACCTATGCACCACCTCTTCACTTGATTTAATTCTCATTTAATGTTTTTGCCTTGGCAAATGTGGCCCTCTTTAACTAATGCCATGTAGATGCCACATCACACTGAAATTCTACCAAATGTCGGAATCTGACCCTATCACTTGTCACTTATGGAGCCAACCACCTTTGCTATAAATAGAAACTTCTAAAAATAGGGTTCGGCTCCTAAATTTTAGGAAACTGTCAAAAACATCCAGTATGACTAGGAGAACACTGCCATGTGTCAACTGTCTATAAATAGACACTGCTCAAAGTAGGACTCACATGTCAATGATATCATACTCATCGGATTCAATTTCTCAAGAGTATTCCAAATATGCAATCAAAATCGACATGCAAGCCCTAGTGCTTCACCTGCTAAAAATAGAAATATCATGCATGTCACCCAAAAAAGGTCCAAAAGACTCAAAATGTCTCAAAGAATCAATAATGCACACTTAAAATCTCAATCTGAGGCTTGAAGCTCAACCTGCTAAAAATAGAAAGTTCTTGCATGTCGTCGGAAAAAGTGTCATTGGGCCCAGAATCATGCAACGACCAAATCTGTATGCTCAAAACTGTTCAAAATTGTCAACTGAGTCTCTCAATCATTGTCTCCTAAAAGTAGGGACACCTAATATATGTAAATATGTAAACATCTCTCTCAAATGCATAAGAAACCAAGCTAGCTCTAACTCTGAAACAAAAACAACCATATATCGATCATGTACCTCTCTCTGATGGGAACCAAACTTTGACAACCACAAGTGCTAAAGCCAAAGTAGTGCATGTTGGCTCTTAACCCTCAAGATTTTCAAGGGTGAAAATATAGGGGTTAACAGTACGTTATGAAATGCTCATAAAAAATCATTAGGTGTTTACAACTTCACGACATGCCAGATAGTTATATCATCATGTCTAAGTAAACATTAATACAAGGAATGCCAATGAAATAAATTGGACCATC
Source organism: Picea engelmannii (assembly GCA_009831015.1). NCBI lineage: Eukaryota > Viridiplantae > Streptophyta > Pinopsida > Pinales > Pinaceae > Picea > Picea engelmannii. Next base: position 27,800 of record ML787285.1, on the reverse strand, counting down.
AAAGTGCATCTGACATCTGAAGATCTGGACTGAACCGAGCTATATCATGGTTGAGCTAGCACGATCATGTCTCAAATGGAAAAAAAGGAAGTAGTCTGTCTGGATCAGACAAAGAGATGCATGATATCTCATGCAAGCAGCTACATGACATCGTTGTGAGGGTATCCAAAGGTTGTTACTCCTGGGAGGGTAACACACCCCACAACCTTTCTCAAGTCCACATGCCTATATGGCATAGATACGATTTAATCATTGAACCCTGGGTATATAGCCCATTTCCCATTGCTCTACTACCATGTTAAATTTCTAGACCACAAATCCTAACTTTAATCACTTACTGCTCTCTACTAAACTTAATCAATAAAACCTATACCCCTGCCTTCTCCTTTGTAGACTACGAGGTACAATGAATCTAGACACATGCACAATGGTGCCTACTAGACTAAGTAAAACCCTACTTAACTAAGCCACCTCCTTGCATGGATAGAAGAGCCAATAAGGAGTGTGCCTCAATTGGAGAATATGCTAGGCATGCAAGCTTGTTATCTCCTTGAGAGTTGCACCTACTCCAACTACCTTCATGCAACCACTACCTAGGGATCAGCGCTCTCTTAACTTACAGTGCATGTAGAAATAGAATTGAACTACTAAAATAAAAAATTGCAGCTAACTAGAACTAGATCTGGAAATAGCATCCAACTAGAAATGATCAAAACCACTAGTTTTAAATCTAAAACTTACTTTTCTCAAACTAGCAAAGAAACTAATAAAAACAAACTACTAAACTTGGACTATTGAAAACTGGAAGTATCTTGAGGATGGTGCATGCATGCCAAAGGTATGTATGTACCCTCTACCTCTCTCTCTCTCCTAATAAATGTCTACATTGCACCCTCATTAATTGTTCTATGAATATGTATGAAATCTATACTAGAGGAGGGTTGCCCTGCTATTTTGCAGAACTACAAACCTATCACATGCCTATACCTACTTCGTTGTTGTCCCTATCACCGTACCTTCTCTGCATGCACCAAGGTCTTCTTTGCTTGCTATCGTCATTAATGGCATCTACTAGATACTTTCTAAGGTACTAAAAATCCAACACTGATTTCTTTAGAATGGGTATTATTAGCTCCCAAACCTGCACTTCAAGCGATAATGCCCTAAAACACAAGTGCAACCTTAGAGGACTAAAAGGGGTTGTACATTTTCACCAAAACAACACCCTCTCTTACTTTAAGCCGGCTCTCCTCCGGCACGAGGGGGGTTCGATAGAAAAATGTATGATAAACTTTAGAATTAAATGGATGGTGGGACTACCAAGAACAGTGCCAATCCAACGGGTATTGGAGTCAAGCTTAACAAGTAAGATACTTGGTGGAGTGACCAGCTTTGGTTAAGAGTGATTTCTAGCTAGAAGTTGGTGGCTAGGGTTTTCATGGTTTCCCTATCTAGGATTTGGAAAGCTTGAGATTATACCAGCTTGTGACAAACTGTGAGCATGTACATGTACTTCATCTCTTATATATTAATGAAGTGTTTCAGCTGTCCAATCATTGTGTTGGATTTTCAGCTTATCTGTCTTCTTGATTGGATAAATTCCAGCACTTGTTCATGCTAATCTGACATAACATAGGGCTAAAATTGCTAAGGGATTTAACATACAACTTGAAGATAAGAGGGCTGATTTACTCTTGTAAGAAAGTTATTTAAGATCTGTTATATGCATAAAAAAGTGTGCCCCAAGGGCTGTAACTTGTTGACATTGAAGTAAACTTGTTTGGTATCTTTTCTCTTGTGTTTCCTCGTGATTTGGACTTAAGTGAAGTATTTGCTGCAATTCACTGCTGTCATTAAATATTTCAGATCAGCCTGTCAATTTTCACATACAATCTTATGTGACTAATTTTCAGATCTGAAAATTGCTTCCTAGCGAGTTAACAATAAGCCCTAGTTGTTATCACTGAACAATTTTACACTGAAAATTATTGACGGAAAATATATGCGGTGGAAACAACAAGATCGGAGATGAATCATCAATACACATGAGACACAAAATTTATGTTCTGTAACTTTATCAAATTCAGAAATTCTGAGGGCAAAACCAGCCCTCCCAGCCAATACAAATCCACCAAAATCTGAAGACAACCTTGTCCTCCAATAACCAGAAAAATCAGAAAACCAAACCTCAGCAAATCCCTAGAAATTTATTTTGCCCACAAATCTGCTACAGACCACTTGTACGCCCTGCTGACGTCATTTGTATTGCTGCTGATGTAAGCTTGCACAGACCTACTCCTGCCCAGAAACCTTGTATGAATGTACGCAATTCACCTTACTGCAATCCGCGTACATACGCGACTATGCCCACTGCAACCTGCGTACATACATGATTGTGCCCACTGCAACCCACGTACATGTACGAACACTTCTATACGATTCGCTCCACTCGTACAGTTTCTTCCTTCTGCGGCTACCTCTCTCCTAGGCCAGATTTGCCAAAGTTACAGACATTCCCTTGCTGAAATCACCAAGCTCCTTGGCACAAGTGTAGACTTACTTATGCCAACTCTGTCATGTCTCCACACACTCTACACCATGAAATGTCCCAATGACTTCTCTCCTTTATATACAATCCTTAGGGATCATCATAGAAGCCCCTCCACAAGTCAACATCAAATTAGACTTTCTGGTGGGTGTGAAGCCCCAACACAAACCCACAAAACCCACCACCAAACCCACAAAACCCACCACCAAACCCATGAAGCCCCAGCTTCATTCCAATGGTGGTTTTCTTCAACTGAAGACTGTAATGTGGTGCCCAAAACGATTTCCACATGACCAACACCTAGGGCACGTGAGAATACCTGCCCGAAGCTACAAAAATCAACACAGCCCCAACAATGAAAGCTCCCAAGGATTAGATCCAGGAAGCCTCTATTGAGAGGTGAAATTTTTGAATGTGCAATAAAAGTCCTAAATAGAGATTTTCAAGCGAAGATAAGGCAGGTCATATTTTTTTAATGTAAGTTACTAAAGGAGTGGTATAAAAAACTTAAAAGACATGCAAACAGCTCATAAGTTATGATGATAAATGTCATTAAGCCATATATGTGTTGGAGATTTGCAACTTCGGAAAGTCATTCTCCGCAAGAAAGTACAAGAAGACCCATCTACACCATTACAGAAGCCCCAGGAAGAAGTTGAAGAACCAAGAAGAGAAGTCAACCCCACACGAAAAATAATAATAAAAACGAAGACCCAGAAATTAGAAGTCGGCCCAGACTGGCACCCAGATCAGTATAAATACAGGACTGGCTCATTTCATTTTGACAGTCAGACAGCTCCTTTTGCAGTGCGCACAAGGAAGTCACAGCTGCAATTTTGGTAGTTTCGTTATTTATGGGTTACTAGTTATCTTGGAGAGTACGCCACACTTGGAGAAGATCTTGCTTGGTTATTCAGATTCTTGGTCATATTATTGAGAAGCTAGGTCTTGGTGATACTAGCCTTGGGAAGGATCTTTTTTGTATGGTATTTTGGTTATTGATGGTGATGTACTGGTAATATCTTGGACTGAATTCTTCTAGAGAAAGGTTGTTGGGTTTTCTCCCAAGGTTGGGCTTCCCAGGATAAACTCTTGTGTTCTTGTGTTGTGTTCTTGTGTCTATTGTGCATGGTTAATATTTCTAGAACTCATTATTTTCGCTGCATTGTTATAGTTGAGGTTTTTCAGTGTATAGTTATTCTATGATAAATGATGTATGAAAGTGAATCTTGTTATTAATCATAAGGCAATAACTATAAGATCTGAGAATCATATAAACATCAACATGGTATCAGAGCTAGTTGAAATATTGCCACTACACAGTTTTTGTTTGTTGTTGCAATTTGCCGCTGCAATTTGTCGTTGCACAGATCTGAACTTGTAAATCTCGTTGAGCAACTTATTAGAGGACGTTGAGTTTAATTTTTCCATATAATAGCTCTCCCTGGGAAACATGCACCCCCTAGTGGTCTCAGATTACATCTTGGTGAAAGTTGAAATTTCCCCTAAAACCCACTACTGTAGTTGCAGCAACTTTCTTTGTGAAGCTTGTTGAGCAATTATTGGCATGAGTTGAGGAAAACTCCTTGTATAGAATAACTCGCCTTGCCCTAACGCACTTACTGCACTTCTCAGTTTGACTTTTCGTCCAACTTGAAATTTTTTTAGGGTTTATTGACATTTTTCTGGACATTGAACTTTTTGCTATCTTGGTTTTGTGATTTCCTCATGTACTGATGGTGTCCAGTTTCAGATTAAAAGACAAGTTGGATGGAGTTACAAATTTCAGAGGTATGCACTTGTATATGTTTCCAAGTTATATCATTCAGCAGAGTATGAGGGTACAGAAGGATTGTGGAGGGGCTTCTATGATGATCCCTAAGGATTGTAAAGACTGTTGATAGTAAAAAGTACTCAGTGGAGGGGCTTCTATGATAGTAAAAAAAGTACTCGGCAGTAATAGAATTCTAAAGAATGTTGTCTCGGTTACAATATTTATTTGTAACCTAAGGACTTCAAAAGCTTCTTGCAAGACTTCATCCGAGACATGCTACAGAAGGGAGCAGTGAAGCTCTAGTACTTATCCACAGATGAGCAAATTGCAGATATCGGCCCAGAGTGGCCATGCTAACTTGGCTGAGGAGGATGATAAATAGGATTAGCCATGCGAATTTGGCTAGTAATGAGCGTTGATGTTTCAACATCAAGCAGACATTCCCCAAGATTGGTCATACACGAGGCTATGCTAGTGTTGATATGACCAAGTGGAGAATGACTCATTCACTCACGAAGCTCTGCTAGTGGTGAATGGCCCAGGAATGTTGATAGCATCAAGCAGACATTCCCCCAAATTGGTCATGCATGGGGCTATGTTAGTGTTGATATGACCAAGGGGAGAATGATTCATTCACTCACGGGGCTCTGCTAGTGGTGAATGGCCCAGGTATGTTGATGTTCTCCAGGTTCGGGCAGACATTCTTCCTAGATTGGTCATGCACAAGGCTATGCTAGTGTCGATATGACCAAAGGAGAATGATTCACTCATCCACGGGGCTTTGCTAGTGGTGAGTGGCCCAGATAAGCATCAGGTAGACATTATCCCATATTGGTCATGCACGGGGCTATGCTAGTGTTGATATGACCAAGGGTAATGATTCATTCACTCACGGGGATCTGCTAGTGGTGAATGGCCTAGGTGTAGTTCATCTCTTGTCAAGGAGTGGATGGACTCTAGATAATATCACATGCATATTTCGAGATAGAATGCATGTGCAGAGATGGCACATCAACATGGCTCATGAAGAATGACAGAAGAAATCCAAGCATGGAGAATGCCTCCCTCGTTGAGAGAGACTGTTGGAGATTTGCAACTTCGAGCAGTCATTCTCCACAAGAATGTACAAGAAGACCCATCTACACCATTACAGAAGCCCCAAGAAGAAGTTGAAGACCCAAGAAAAGAAGTCAGCCCCAAAGGAAAAATAATGATAAAATTGAAGACCCGGAAATAAGAAGTCGACCCCAAACTGGCACTCAAATCAGTATAAATGCAGGACAAACTCATTTCATTTTGACAGTCAGAAAGCTCCTTTTGCAGTTGCAGTTTTGGCAGTTTAGCTATTTCTGGGTTACTGGTTATCTTGGAGAGTGCGCCACACTTGGAGAAGCTCTTGCTTGGTTATTCTTGGTCATATTATTGAGGAGCTAGGTTTTGGTGATGCTAACCTTGGGGAGGATCTTTTCTATATGGTATTTTGGTTATTGATGGTGATGTACTGGAAATATCTTGGACTAAAATTTTCTAGAGAAAGGTTGTTGGGTTTTCTCCCAAGGTTGGGTTTCCCAGGATAAACTCTTGTGTTCTTGCGTTGTGTTCTTGTGTCTACTGTGTATGGTTAATATTTCTAGATCTCGTTATTTCTGCTGCATTGTTATAGTTGAGGTTTTTCAGTCTATATTTATTCTATGATAACTGATGTATGAAAGTGAATCTTGTTATTAATCATAAGGCAATAACTACCAGATCTGAGAATCATATAAACATCAACAATACGTTCTCTTCATGTTCTTTCATATTTTAATTTTTTCACTTGTATTTTCAGTTCTACAGTCTACCTTTTCTTTTTTACCAATCACCAAGGAGCAAGGATCAAATAGTCAACCTGGTGACAGCCTAATGATAGCCCCACAATCTCAAGGGTGAGAGACAACAACCCCACCACAAACTCAACAAAACAAAAACTCCAAGAAACCCTTGACAATGTTCATGACGAAGATAACTAAAACAATACAATAATAGCAGGGGTTGTGAGGAGTGGAAACGCATGTTGTGCATATGTGTTTAAGGGTAGCTACACTAGGGCATGGCATCATCTCTTGGCCATACCCAAATTAGGAGTGAAGTATTTCATATGCAACTTTAAACAGAGGATGGAGATAACCAAGATTTACACGAGTGCCTCAAAAAACACTAAAGCAAACATTGGTAACACCTCATCACCCAGTAAGAAAGCTAGACTTGGAGAGCATTTCCAATCTAGGAATGGTTCAGGTAATGAGCAAATCCACAACCAATCTGACTCTGTGTGGGGTCTACTACTAAGAGTAGGCTTGGTGCAAATAGTGTTTTAAAACTCAAATCAAGTTGACTCGGACTCAATATACTCAACTGGGTTGACCCTTGATTGTACCAACTCAGCCAATTGCTCGGTTCGAAGGGTCAGTTTGGCACTGAACCATCCCTCCTTGATCGAATGCATACCTACTCGGTCGAGTCGATCCTCGACCCCACCATGACAAACAGTGCATGAAAAAGTCAAATTTAAAAAAATTAAAATTAAAAATTAATTCCTAGCAACCTAAACCTTACCAAAAATATATAAAGAGAACCCCCTTGCCCCCTCTATTTGCCTCACACCTCTCTCATTGAGCATCTGTGAGCATTTGGAGTTTTGGAGCAGCATGGAAGAGCAATGATTTAGAGTGAACCTGGAGCTAGTTTGGCAATTATCTTGGGTTGTTTGCAATGGATTTGGAATCTTAGTGAGAAGGCTACAACCCATCTTCAAGCTTGTAGGAGTTCTGGACCAGATTCTTATGCCCATTACCCATTCTTCTCTTTCCCAGGAATATTAACAATTAAATGATAAAATTTTCCTTGGATTTTTTAAATTGCAGATCTGAAATCTGTCTTTAAGTTTAAAGTTTTATACTTTTAGCCTTCTACTAGTTTGCATATTAAGACAGGGTTTGCAATGTTGCATATTTTAATTTGCAAATTTCTTTCCATTTAAATACCATCGCCCCAAGAGTCAAAGACCTTAAATGGATCCCCATTGATCTTATTGTTCAGCAAATGTATTGGAAATATTGCAAGAAACACATAAACGAGAGGGGGATTCATAGGTTGAAACAACACTTGGCTAGTGTAAGAGGCCAAATTTCCCCATGCAATGCACCAAAACAGGTGGTTGGATAGATTAGAGTGGAATTGCTAAATCAGTTTGAGAAATTTGAAGAAGACAAGACAAGCAAAAGGATATAAACAATAAAATATGGAGAAAGAAGCAACTTGCTACAATGAGAGCAAAAGCTAATCTTGAATTCGAAGGCTCTTCCTCCATCCCTTCTACTAATGTTATGGACCCCTTCTCTTATGTTCCTCCCCCTCCTAAATCTGACAAGCAGCCTAAAAAAAAAGAACATTCAAAGTTATTTTACACCTTCTCCCAGCTCTGCTAGTGCCTCTCAACCAAGTCAAACTCCACCCACCTTAGATAACCATTGGAAGAAGCAATACAAAGATGTTGTTTTTTAATACATAGCTAGATGGTGGTATGATGTAGATATCCCCTTCAATGTTGCCTACTCACCTTATTAACAACCTATGTGGGATTTTGTTATTGTTGCAGGAAAGGGCTTCAATGGCCCTGGTATGCAAGACCTGAGGGGATCTCTTTTGCGAAAAAAAGTTTTGCCCATAGAGGAATACCAAAAGGATTTTAAAGATTCATGGGCCAAAATAGGTTGTACCATCATGTCAGATAAATGGACTAATGGAAAGAACCATACAATCATAAATTCCTTTGTCTCTTGCCCTCAAGAAACCATGTCTTTGAAATTGGTTGATGCATCTCATAAGGTGAAAGATGCAAACCTATTATTTCAGCTTTTGGATGAGATTGTTGTGTCAGTGAGGGAGGCAAATGATGTTCAGATCATCACAATGCCTCTAACTATGTTCTTGCAAGTAAGATGTTAGAGTCCAAATAAAAGACCATATTTTCGACCCCATGTGCTACACATTGCATCAAGCACACTATAGAGCATACCAAGTGCATCACAAAATACATCTACAACCACTCATGGGTATTGAACCTAATGAAGAAAACACCGAGGGCAAGGACCTTGTTAAGCCAGGCATCATGGGATTGGCAACTACTTCCTCACGTTGCAATCTCTCCTTTCCCAAGCACAGAACTTGAAAAAAATGTTTTCAAGTGATGAATGGAATGGATCTCAATGGACTTGCATACATGATGGAAAAGTCACCAAAAAGAAAGTTTTTGAAAACACTTTTTGGAAAAAAGCAGCAGAGGTTGTGAAAATTGGTGAGCCCCTTGTTAAGGTGTTGCGATTGGTGGATGGGGAAAAATTGGCCATGAGTTACATCTATGAGGTTATGAATCAAGCAAAGGAGTAGATAACGATAGCCTATAAGAATAGAGTAGCTAAGTATGTGCCTATATGGGAGATTATTGATAATAGATGGAACAATCAATTCCATCGACCTATACATGCAGCTAGGTATTTCTTGAGCCCAAGGTATCATTACAAAGCTCAGTTAGAAGAAGATCAAACTAGGGAGGTCAAAGATGGAATGTATCAGTGCTTAGAGCGCATGGTCCCTAATGAGACAGAGTAGCTGGAAGTGCATCAACAAATTAGTGCTTTCACTAGAGCCATGAGTACCTTTAGAAAAAACCTAGCAAAGATTGTAAGGGTTGTCAACCAACCAGGTAAGCAATTCCAAAGGTTTTTCAAGTTCAATTGTTTAAACTTTAAATACTTGATTTTTAGCCAAAGTTGCAATCTAATTTGTTGAGCTAACTTTGTCTTTACAGCATTTTGGTGGGAGTCATTTGATAACCAATGTCCCCATTTGCAAAAATTTGTAGTTAAAGTCCTGAGCCAAACTTTCGATGTTTTTGGGTGTGAGTGCAAATGGTCTATCTTTGAGTGGATTCACACGAAGAAGAGAAACCATTTGGAACAAAAACGATTAAATGATCAAGTCTTCATGCAATACAACCTTCGACTAAGGCGCAACCAATTGTTGAATAGAAGACTTGATACAAACCCCATTATGTTGGGTGATATTGATCCAACCTTACAATGGATTGAGTAGTCACCTAGCAGAGTTTGATCTTGATTTTGATATTGATGAGTTAGAGTTGCAGGGGATTGGTTTGGATCTGAATCCACTAATAGGTGTTGAAGTAAGCGACAAAGTAGCAATAGGAATGACACATGCAAGCACTAGTTGTGCAATTTGGCCAGCTCGTGCTTCTGCTAGTAATACTACTGCAGTTGCAGATGTCTCTAAGGAGTCCGAGGAATCCAAAGACTCTGAGCCAGAGGCTGATTTTGTAGCTCCTGCTGAGGATCCCATTTCTAGCAGTGGTGATGAGCTAACGATTGATCATGTTGATCAATGATTTGTACTACGTACTATGTAGTAGGCTTGTAGCTTGTAGCATGTTTTTTGGAATCTAGAGGCCTTTTAGAGCCTCATTGATTATCTATTTTGTTGCTGATATGTATTGCACTCAGTACTATTTTCATATATTCACCCTTACATGATATATACATGAGCAGACTTTGCATATTTTGTCTCTAATGGTTTGGAATCATGGTTCGGAATCTTTAAAATATTTTTTCATTAAAATTTAAATATTTTATGTACTTGTAGACTTTAGTAAACTGAGTCATTGAAATCGGAGCGGTCCAAGTCATTGTGAGTTCGAGTCCGAGTTGACCCTCAACCAATTTCGAGTCTAAGTCCAAATTTTGAAACATTAGGTGCAAATGAATCCATTCAATGTGTTGCATAGTGAAGATGCAGGTGATGTTATGGAAGAACTCATTTAATGCCACTTGTTTGCCATATTATAAATAAATTGTGAAAAAAATCATAGTTATTGGACAGAATAAGCACACACAAGTTACAACAAAAGGAGGACATCATTGTTAGATAGGGAAGTGACAAGAATGCAAGGGTTTATGGAGGACTTCAAACAATCTTTTCAACTCCTTGTTGCATGCAATCCCTTGATAATGTCCTCAAAGACATTGGAAAAATACCCTAGATTTGCAAAAATCGTTTCAAATGCAAGAGAGACACAAATCTTTATTTGCAACTACTCTGCCTCATTAGCAATCTGCGAGATGAAATCAAATAAGCAATTCTTAAAACCTGCATAGATAAGATATGCCACAGACTCCATTCTTATTGAGCATATGGTTAAGTTGCATATGGCCTTACAATCCATTGTTGTCGCTCATGAGTGGAATGCTTGTTTTGGGTCTAAAATCACCTCAAGGGAAGTAGATTGGTGTGACAATTGTAAATATGTTGTCTCTTTCACATCTCCAATTATATGGAGTTGATTAGGTATGTAGATTTATATTCCCCTGCTCCTGGAGAAATATATGAATGTATTGTACGGGATGGCAGGCACAGGTAGGTGTAAAAATCTACCAGACAAAGGCTTAGTCAAAAACTTAGATTTCAACCTCCAATAGTTATTCACCGATAATGCAAGTCAACTCAGCATGCAACTAGAACTATGAGCAGAAACACTAAATGACTAAGATCTTAAACTCAACAGCGGAAATAAATGAACAGTGAACAATCATTCAGACACAATTAACATAAGAAATTTATAGGCAATGCCCCTGGAAAAACCTAGAAGGGGAAAACCAATCAAAGAGATTCTTCTTTTATTGAGCTCATAAGGAAAAACATTTTTGAGTTACAACAATAATATTATAGCATTAAATATAGCAACTTATCTCACAAAATCTGCACAAAGCACCTCGATTTGCATGCCCAAACTAATCTCGATTTTTGTGCAACTGTACAGTCCTGTACAGCAGAAATACAACAGTATGGCCCTCGATTTTTTTGCCCATATTTGATTGTATGGTACAATACTCAATTGTACGGATTTCTCTCAACAAAACACCTTGAAAATCGTGCCAAACATCAACAAAAAGACTGCCTCGATTTATGTGCTTTAAATCAGTTGTATGACCAGCAATAAATGTTGTACAGCCCACCTTCAGTTGTTGTACGGTACAGGACTGTAATAAATGTTGAAAATCTCCTTGGGGTGCATTCCAATCCTCTCCTTGGGATGCACGCCATTCCTTTATTACTGCTACTCTTTCCCTTTCAGCTCAATCTTCTTTGGAAAATGTGTCTTCACTTTCCAGCTCAAGCTCTCCTCAAAAGATGCACTCCACCTCTCTCAATGGCTCCTTTTGTTCATTCTTTAATGAGTAACGACCCTAACCCTAGATCTCCAAAGAGATAGACGGTCAATATTAAATCTTTCCCTCTTGAGATCAAGGGTCATGACTTAATCTTTCGTTGAGGTCACTTAAATCAATTAAGTGAACCAAATATCATAAAATCACTTTAACCCATTAAATATTAAAAGGGCCCAACTAGACTTTATAAAATCACTTTATAAAGTCACTTTATAAAAACACTTTATAAAGTCACTAGAGAGAGACCTTTGCTCGTCACTTCTGCATGTTGGGCACTGCCAATGCCAAAGTACCTACGAACTATAAAATCTAACAGTGGAGTTACCTTCTACCTTAGACCTTATTAGGCTTACCTTCTCAGGGAGTCTGGGCATAGTAACCAATAATCAAGCTGAGGTGTATGCACTTCTTTTAGATTTGTTTTTGGCTCAGCAACAAGGTCTGGACTCCATTTCAATCTTGGGGGACTCAAAAGTGGTTATAAACCATGTAACAAAGAAAAATTTGTCGCCAGACATGAAATTGAGAGCAATATTCACAAGAATTCACAAAGACTAGGAATTCTTCCACACTCTTGTCTCTTTCCATGTACTTCGTCACAAAAATGTCTATGTGGATTTTCAAGCCAATCAGACTATCCAAGACGAAATGGAAATTCTCTGTGTAAACGGACAAGCCGCACTACAACATATTCCTTGAATTTGCTCATGGTTCCCCTCCTTGGTACCTATGAAAGTCCCATATGGGACCCAAATCCACACCCCTTTCCTGTAGAGCACTTTTGGCCTCGTCCCTCAACCAACTCCATGTCAACAATGAGCTTGGCTCTGTCGTGTGGCCTCCTCCTTTCTAACACATTGAGTTCATGGGTGCTCACACGCGGGTGCCCCTCCAGGTTCTTCTCTCCTCCCTCATCTTGGCACATTTATTTCGTAACTCTCCCTCGGTTACAAGCGTGCACCCTCACTTCCTCTCAGGCCCTTTCCTTTCTCCTAGGCTAGTTTCCTCATGGACGCATGGATCCTGTACTTCACTTCGTTCTCATTGCCTCACTCCAACCCCCGACATCATCAACCATGCACTGTAATCATGGTACTTATGCCCCGAATCGACAGGTTAAGGTGTGCAAGAGGATCGATCACTTAATGGATTTGAAGTTTGAAATGCTTCATATTTCGTGGTGGCTATCATTTGCACGAAGGCAAGCTAAAATTAAAGGAGCCCGTAGGAAAATTGAGCAGAACACGATGGTTTTCAAGCAGCAAGTTGCATTGCACCAGAATTGGAAGGTGGAATTACCAGAAAACCCAGCTTTGTCTCAGTTGGAGCTTGTGGTTACAGTTGCAGTCGTGGGCATGGATACTCGTGCCATTGTGAAGAGAAGAACTAGCAACGTGTGTTGGAGACAAGAACTACACGAAGAAGAGCATGCAGAATTGGATAATTCGGTCTAGGCTCTCCACATCCAGATGAACAATCTATCCGCTCAGATGCTTACAACAATGGAATTGTTGGTGGAATAGAGGCAAGGACAGCAGCAGCTTCAGGATGAGGTTGCAGCTATCAAGTCTGAGGTCGAAGAGATGTGTTGTCGATCAGCTTTCCCATCGTTGAATAGCACTACTACAGTGATTTCAGATGCAGCCTCCTCCCCAGGTCCTCAATGAATGGTTCTTGATCTGAATTCGCCCCAGGGCCTGCTGAAGCTGAACTTGACAGGAAAGACCCACCAAATATGTAATTCTCTAATGTTAAGTTTTTGTATCTTGATCTTAGGATTATTCTATAGGTTGTATAGCAGGAGTTATTTTAGATCTCAGTATGCTCTGAAGACAACAATTCATATGCAGGTCAATTTAGCTAGTTTACAGCCTATTTTTGCCTCTGTAAACTTTTCCTCTGAGTTTTCTCATAGAAGTTTTGAATAAATATATTTCCTAGTTCTATTAAATAAATAAATAAATATATATATATATATATATATATATATATATATGTGACTCTATTGTTAGCATGGTGAGTAAGGTGAACCATATCATGCATCAAAGAAACCCCTCGGAGTTTTTCAATTTAGTCCACAAGCTGATAGAAAAGAGATGGAACAGACTCAATACCTCTCTTCATATGGCTACATATGACCTTAATCCAAAGCAGTACATGGAGAAATTGTTATCACACAAACCTACACAAACAAATCTGCCTAATAATTCTAGACAGCCAACATTGTCGTGGTTGATTGCCTCTCCATTTGAAATGGTAATATCCCAGCCTTAGGCAGGTGTCCCTAATAGGTGTATGTTGCTATCTAAAACAATATTCTGCACGTATTTCAAGGATGATCCGCACACTAAAAATCACTCTCAAGCTGTCAAAAGACAGTCAAGAGTGAGAATAAATTGAAAAGATGGTTTTTAATGGTTGAAAT